>JAATOF010001526.1:0-12157 GCA_013170925.1 Podosphaera leucotricha | reverse complement strand
GGGGGGGCAGACCTACATGTAGGTAACGGACGTTATATTCTATTATCCGGCAATGGGAACATCGACAAAGAGTTGTGTTTGACATAAATCTGTGTCAGGGTAGAAAAGGGTCTTCAAGATTCGAATCAGCGGACGCTGTGTCACGTGCGAGGCAGGTGGACCAGCCTGGACGAATTACATTTAAGCCACCCGACCCGATGCAGAGTTTAAAAGATAACTTTAAAGCCAAAAACCAAAATTATAGTTTATCTGAGATGATGAATAGACGACGTGAGAACCTAAAGGCAGCAAGATCTAGATTGAAATAGGCAAGCGATTCGAGGCGTGAGACGTTCTATTTGCTTGATTCAATTGTTTGCGTCGGAAGAGAGAGAATGAAGGACGTTCGTTGCTGGGATATTATACCTGTAGTATGTTACACTCGGCTATATACTTTCCGCTCACTTTACTCTGCAGACTACTCTGCCTTTAACATTAATAAGATTACAACAACAATTTACACTCGACATGGACTCTAGAGAAATTGCAGATGAAACTGCTAGTTACGGTCTTAAATCTAGTGTTTTAAAAACTGTGTGTGCTGCTGCCGATGCGCATGATGTGCCTCGCTCCACGCCAAGAGGTCGGATGCGTAGGGAACAATCATACGAAATAGTTCACTCAAATTAGCAGCGATTAATTCCCGAAGGAGGTTTCTCTGGTTGACCGAATCCTTGAGAATGATTCACGTGCTTAATCTTCGTTTCACCCGCGTGTTCGAGAGATGGCAACCTGAATTCTTCAGATGAACGGCGACTCCATGCCTCTCGGTCAATTATGGATGTTCCACTTCATTGAACGTAACCCAAGCATTGCGTCTGTTGTCGGGCTATCAATTGACTATCAGAACGACTGCATCTAATTATCACACGATCAGAGAACTCATGAAACTTTTTGAACGCACACCGGGCAGAAACTTCCATGCCTAGTCATATTTAAGGGAAAAAGTCTACAAACCACATGGTTCCTAGTTCAAGGAGTACCCAAATGGCTATATACAACCTTAGAGAATTTTTGGACCTCAAACCAGATGGGCTACGACTGGTAGCAGCGAATATTTCTACCTTGTACTACACCGCGCCAAGGTCAATGGCGATAAATCATTCTCGATGGCCACGGCTCTCATACCCTAGTAGACTATAAGTTACTTTGCCGACAACATAAAGTCTATCTACTCTACCTCCCTGCCCATACCTCACACGTTCTCCAGCCGCTAGATCTCGTTCCTTTCTCGGTGTTGAAATTCGCTACGGCGAGTAGACTCAAGCCCCTTCCGCCCTTGATGACGTAGCACCAATTAAGAAAGAGCGCTTCATAATCTCCTGAAATTTTGCCAGAGAAGAGGGGCTCTCAGTACGTAATATTAGAGCTGGATGGAAAGCTTTTGGACTTTGTCTATACAATCCTGAAATAGTACTACGGTCATCCCAAGTATTAGGCTGTCCAGTAACCCCCCCCACAGCGTAGTGAAGCTCCTAAGTCCTGTTGAAGGTATAAATAAACCGCAGAGCTCAAAGGACTTGTACTGTTCTCGGCAGCTCCTCTATCAAATGGGGAATCTCCATCGATCTACTCGGATTTTGCTCGCTAAAGCGGGTAAGGCTATTGACAGGGCAAATGCACGAGCAGCTAAGCACCAAGTTGAATCTGAGCAACTGAAGTATCAAGAAGATAGGCTAACCGCTAATCGTACGAGAAAGCGAGTGCAAGTAAACCCAAATGAGCGATACAGCAATACTGAAACGATAGTAGCTGCTATTCAACGAGCGGCCGGATTACAGGCTCAAAAGGCATCAAGAGCAGTAGAATCTCTTAAATTCTTACTGGTGTAATCAGAATGGCAAATTTAATTCACGTTGATAAGATATATATTGTTTTCGTGAGGTGAGCGGGAAGTATATAGCCGAGCGCAAGTTGATGGCGCAATATTGTGGCGGGGCCACCAGTGAGAACTAAATATATTTTTCTCCTTCTAGTGACTATATACATGTATGTGTAATAGACGATTACTATTAAGGCGATTTTCTACAAGCTCCACTTTACATGGAGAGAACGGCCTGGAAGATGCATCATGATCCGGCGGGAGGTGTTATGCTCCTTCTATACTGGAACGTCAAGCTTTAAACAGTAATTGTAGATGTCAGTATCGTACTCAAGGTGATTCGATGCTGACAAGAGTAATTCAATTGATAGTTGAAGAGCATGTTGAGTAAGTGTCAACATTGGGATTACAGTAACTTTTAGTTGCATTTAATATCTATTGGCCAAATGCTTAGGTAATGAATGATTAATTACAGTGGGCATCGTTTCGGAAGTCGGAGAGTTCCACACTTTTGGTTTCGAAGCATAGCTACGATCCCTGCAATGTTAACAAAAAGTGTCTCCTACGCCACCAAGCTCAACCACTGAACGTCTTAGCTCGAAAGTCACAAGGTTTTGATCAATCGAATATCTCAAAGGTGGTAAAAGTTATCGTTACTATCGTTACCTTATATTTCGCAAATTTATTCATCACCTAGATCATCGCAACCGGAAAGGACTTCTTGATGATCGGGAAATCCACTTAATGCGCAGCCACTTCAGCAAATATGAAGCTGCAATATAAAAGTCTATGGCAACGTTTGATGCTAGCGACACTGCTTGTTTTCAATCATGCCTCAATAGCTTATGGCAAAAAAGAAAAGCCCCGGTTAGCAGTCACTAAGTTTGATTTCATGCCATACAATGTAAACTACTTTGACAATTCTAACGTGATACTATTCATCGACCCTCTCACTAACAGTGTATACCGCTCACCAGATGGCGGCGAAACCTGGGGAATACCCAAAGATCTTCCTGTTGGAGATGCTATGTCGTTGATAATGCACCCGTGGCAGCCTTCGAGAGCCTACATGACAACTGATGGTAAAAAGCACTGGATGACAGAAGACCGTGGAGATAGTTGGCATAGCTTCGAAGTGGAACGCTTCTCTAGCTTATTTAGAGAACCAATGACTTTTCATGCAGGCGATCCCGATAGGATTATTTGGAACGGGATGGATTGCTCTGGCATATTCTGTGATGAGGTGGTCAGTATAGGGACTGTAGCGATTCGAAGTATAACTAACCAGAGCTCAGACATTGTATACTACAGATAACTTCAAACACACGAGATATCTACGAGATGATACAAATGGATGTCATTGGGCAAAAGCGTCGCAAGAATTTACGACTGGAAATCCGAGATTAGATTTAGATCGAATTATCTGCGTGACAAAAGGCCGGTTCTCACCCTGGAGAACTGATTACAGGCTTCTCATCTCGGACAACTTCTTTAGTGGAGGTCAAGAACTAGAGCCGGAACTTGAACCAGGGCGCACTGTAAAAGGGATTGTTAATGTAGCTTCAGCCACCAAGTATCTAATCGCGGCAGCTTCATCTGATAAGACTGATGAGATGTCCCTCTATATTTCGGATGACTCCACCAACTGGCACAAAGCAGTCTTTCCACATGACCACAAGCTCAGACAGGAATCATATACAGTACTTGAAGGAACGAATTATAGCATTCAAATCGATATCCAAAATTCTGGCCGCCCATTCAATCCTATGGGAGTTTTCCTCACAAGTAATTCGAATGGGACCTATTTCGTTCGAAACATTGAATATACAAACAGGAACGAATGGGGATTCGTGGATTTTGAGAGAGTGACGGGGATTCAAGGAATAATTATGGTGAACACAGTTGAGAACCATGAAGAGGTCGAAAATTTGAATAGAGAAAAGCAAATTACGTCCAAGATTAGCTTTGATGATGGGCGGGCTTTTATGAATCTGGATAGTGACGGTCATCCGTTACATCTGCATTCTGTGACAGATCTCTCGAATTCCGGAAGAGTATTTTCTAGTCCGGCGCCTGGTCTGGTCATGGGTATTGGAAATACTGGAAATCAGCTCAAACATTACATGGATGGGAGTCTCTATGTATCAGATGATGCCGGTGTGAGTTGGACCTTAGGCTTGGATGGCCCTCATAAGTATGAATTTGGAGACCAGGGTAACATCCTTATCGCAGTCAAGGAAGAGGTGACTGACGAAATCCGATATTCTTTAAATCACGGCAAAAAATGGCACACAGTATCCTTACCAGATAAGCTGAAGGTTCGTGCAGGACAGTTAACAACAACTCCGGACTCTTCAAGCCTTAAATTTTTGTTGGAAGCGATGGACGAAAAACAACCACCCTCTGTGGGTTATCTAATTGCGATAGACTTTAGTGATATACACGAAGGCAAGTGTCAAGAGAATGATATGGAAAAATGGTACGCTAGAGTCAATGAAAAGGGAGAGCCAAGCTGTTTGATGGGTCATAAACAATACTATATGCGCAGGAAAAAAGACGCAGATTGTTTTCTTATGTCTGAGTTTAAGAAACCTGAATCTGTGTTAGAAAGCTGTGATTGTACTGATTCCGATTTTGAGTGTGACTACAATTTCATCAGGAATTCAGATCGATCACAATGTGATCTTGTCGGGAATGTTATCATCCCAGAAGGTGCATGCAAGGCTTTTGGGCCTGACGATACGTTCAAGGGATCTTCCGGATGGCGCTTGATTCCAGGAAACGATTGTAAACGACTTCCTGGACCTCAAAAAGATGATCCAATCGATCGAAAGTGTGCAGAGGCTATGGGGAAGCCTGCCTCCGGCAAAATAAGTTCCATTTCAAATGAATTTCCAGGTGCTACATTTACAAATCAGGTGTACCTAGAGAGAAGTAGCACTAGCTCTGGTGACGACGAAACTGTACTCATCCGAACGGAGCTAGGAGTCTGGATATCACATGACCAAGGCAAAGTGTGGGACCAAATCTTAAATGAAGAGCAAATTGTTGCCATTTTTCCACACCCTTACTTCACAGATATAGTATATTTTATCACTCCTGGTGAGAAAGTATTCTTTTCTACTGAACGCGGTAAAAATATTAGAAGTTTCAATGCACCATATCCTCCAAACTCCGAGGGTCTTCCCATCATGAATTTTCACCCTAAGCAAAAAGATTGGATTATCTGGCTTGGGGGTAAAGACTGCGAAACAACTGCAACATGTCACACAGTAGCGTCAATAACCATTCACCGAGGTGATGAGTGGGCCACGATTCAGCGCTATGTGCGAAAATGTGAGTTTGTCAAAGATTTTGACAACCGTCTACTTGCCAAACCGCCTACCGAGGAAGAAAGAAAGAGAAGAGAAAAGCTTATCCATTGTCAAGTACGAAAGCAAGAAAGAAAAGACAGCAGAAATAACCCATGGCTGCTGAAGTCGAGCGATGATTTCTTCAACGAGGGTGGCCAAGTTCATTATAGTTCTGTCGTCGATTTTGCGATAATGTCTGAGTTTACTATCGTTGCGACAAAAGATGAGGAACAAAATACGATGAATGCTCACGCTAGCATTGACGGATATAACTTTGCAGATGCAAAATTTCCTCACGGGTTCGTGGTTGACCATCAACATGGCTACACTGTACTAGATAGTTCAACTCACTCTGCATTTTTACACGTCACAGTCAATAATGTGCCTGGCCAGGAATATGGTACTATCATTAAAAGTAATTCAAATGGAACATTTTATTTTCTCACTCTCAACGGCGTGGATAGAGACACTACAGGCTATGTAGACTTTGAAAAGATGATAGGAATTGAGGGCGTTGCCATGGTCAACGTTGTCGTTAATGCCGACGACAAGGATTATACGAAGCAAGGAAAACATCTCAAAACCATGATCACTCACAATGATGGTGGCGAGTGGACCTTTCTTCATCCTCCAAGTCTTGATGCTGAAAAAAAGAAATTTAGTTGCAGTGGTAACTTAGAGAAATGCTCTCTTAATATCCATGGCTACACCGAACGGCTCGATAAGTCTCACACATACTCGTCTGCTTCGGCTGTAGGCTTGATGCTTGGCACTGGTAATGTCGGTGAATTCCTCACTGCAGAAGCCGACACTTTTATCACTGCCGACGCAGGAGTAAGCTGGAAATCAGTGAAAAAAGGCCCGTATTTATGGGAATTTGGCGATCAAGGCGCTATTATAGTCATTGTTAGCGAAAAAACTCCGACAAAATTCGTCTATTACTCGACAGATGAGGGAGATACCTGGACAGAGTATGAATTTTACCGCGAAGAATTGCGAGTCGTCGACCTATCAACTGTCCCAAGTGATAATTCGAGAAACTTTATTATTTGGGCCAGGCAAAAAGATGAATCTTTAATAGCAATCAATATTGATTTCTCCGGCATGACTGACGTCCAATGTAAGCTAGATGAAAAAAATCCCGAAAAAGGTGATTACTACTTGTGGACCCCGAAACATCCCACTCAAGGCAATGATTGTTTGTTTGGCCATGTCTCTCAATATTACCGTAAAACGCCTGGGGCGAATTGTTACAATGGCCGAATGATCCATCACCTTCACGATATTGCACGCAATTGCTCATGTACTAGACGGGATTATGAATGGTGAGTATTTTCCGCTTGTTAGAACTTCACTAACTTGTGCAGTGACTTCAATTATCAGCGTCAAGCGGATGGAACGTGTGCCCTTGTCAAAGGGTTTACCCCACCAGATCACTCGCTTGTCTGCGCAACAGAAGGAACTATTGAATACTCGGAGCCGACGGGATACCGCAAGATCCCGGGCGATACTTGTACCACTGACGGCCGACCTGGTATGGATGAAAGCACCTTACACTCATGTCCTGGAAAAGAAGAGCAATTCAAAAAGAAGCATAGCGCTTCAAGTATTGGGGTTTTCTTTGCTATTATTATTCCTTTTGTCCTTGCTGGTGCTGTGGGCTGGTGGGTATGGAAGAGTTGGAACCGTAAATTCGGGCAGATTCGCCTTGGTGAACCAGGTATGAAACCATCAATCCCCACCTTATTTTACACTGCACCATACTGAATCAAAAACTAGGCTTTGAGAGTGAAGTTCCCTACATCAGATACCCCATCCTTTTCGTTGCTAGCATTGTGGCAGCTGCCCAAGCAATACCACTTCTCGTGTCTAGTCTTTGGCATAGTGTCGTCACAAGTCTAGGCGGAAGTCGGAGCACACGTTTTACGACTCGCGATAGTTTTTCACGACAAGGTAATTATGCTATTGTAGATGAAGATGAGGGCGAACTGTTAGGGGAAGAGAGTGATGATGAAATTTAATGCCCTAAGGGTTACGATAGAGCAAGCTGTTTGAATTATTAAGCATAAAAATTGTATTAATTAATGGATGGGTTGGGGCATAACTCTTATCTGCAGTTAAACTGGTTGTGGTATAGAAAAATGCATGCTTGGTTTACGATGCACTGAATATAATTAAAAGTTGAGGCTTCCGTGAGGCAACGAGTGAGCCCTTTTGGATATCATCAAAGGGTCAGACAAGCACATAAAGTACGTGACAAACAGGCTGTATTTATTACATGTAGCTCTAAGTTTCCCAACTACAAATCTTTGCGCTATTACACGTCGTTCGTTATACAAGCACAGAATTTCAATCTTCATTCACAATACACAGTCGGGCGTCAAGCGATTCGGGCCCGAAGGACAGGGGCAGTAACTATCGCATCTACGTTAGCATGGATCTCCGCATGATCAGCCCCTTGATATTTCCCCTACACCCCAGCCAATGGATCACTGACCTGTTCCAGAAATTGCACCATGAAATTCCCATCTTGATCAAACATCAAGACCGGCATATCGAGGCGGCAGAACTCGCGCATGCTGTTGGAGGGAGTTAGTGAGCCTGACATTTCAGCCGGGTGGAGTGCGCCTGTGAAGATGTAGGCGCAGACACTGACTTACAATTGTCGACACATGCCACACGGGCTCACGGGCATCTTACCATCCGTTGCAATAGCTAAGGCGATAAACGGCGTCGCCGCACCATGCCGGTGCACAGCGGTGCCAAGCGCAACGCGCTCGGCACAGAGGCCGACGGGATACGCGGCATTCTCGACGTTGGCACCATCGACGAAGGCGCCGTTAGCCGTCACGAGCGTGGCGCCGACGCGAAAATTCGAGTACGGACTATACGCATGCGCTTTCGCTGCCATACAGCGGCGGCGGAGCCCCTCGAGGAGACTGGGGGTCAGTGTCGGGTTTAAGTTGACGACGGTGACGAGCGTCGCTGCCGGATGGATGGGCGGTAGCAGAGTGTGCGGAGTGGTGAACATAATCGTACTGCGTCGGGGCGAGGCTCAGCGGCAAGAGAGTCTGGTGCGGTGCGATGTGGTACGGTGCGATGCGATGTGTCGCAGACGAAGCTGCACCTCATATTCATCTGACGTCAGACGAACTGTTCCTAGTTCTTGGAATCGACCGGCATCAGTCGCAGTGACGGTCGCGGGCGCCGTGCATCCTAGCTGAGTAGTCAGTGGAACGTTAGAGGCGTCGGAGCTCAGTGTCGGGCCGCGCTCACAGAGACTTTGGACCGCCGGGCTTGAAATTGGACTGTATCGAAGATGACAAGGGCCTGGCAGAGACTTTCTTGTCCTCTTATTCTCTTTACCTTGGATGTTTACACTTGAGATTGAGCGACGCAAACACACGCAGCCTCCGCGAAAGAAAGCAAAAAGCCCGCAAGTGGACCGCATTCATTAAAAGCAATCCATGACTCGTGTCAAAGTTGATGCGGCAACTAATCACCATGATCCATATGACGCGTCCGTAAGCCAAAGTTAGACCCCAGATAAGAAATCAAGCATCAAGAATCATGGGGAATGAGAAAGTGATGAGCTTTTGGAATTTGCAGACGATTATGAAAGTGGAATATGCAGGTCTCTTGTCGATGTGAGAGCAAAAAATGGACCAATGTTTCCATAAACCAGAGAGCCTAAAATAGAGCAATATGCCCTAATATCTTCGATATAATCTGCTGGGCCAACTCGCGGAAGGTGGTTGTTTATTTTGAGAGGTGCTGTTACGGTATAAACTTGTGAGATCAATTGTCTCCGCAATAGATGTAACAACAGAATCGAGCAAGCCGAATCTTTTGAGAAATCCAAGAAAGGAAAAATGACACAATGATACACCTTGCGATATGATTACTATATTAATTCTGAGGATACTATGAGTCGTCCCTACATCTTTATTTTCTAACCCGGAATGAAGGGACTACCAACGAAAACTACCTATTACCTTGTAATCGAAATCAGAGATTAGAATTTCAGCAATATAAGAATTGGTTTGGTGAACAAAGAAAAATTAATAAAGAAAAGTCGGAGGCAAATCAATACTTGGTCATGGTAGCCTTAAATGCAGAATTCTAGAAAAGTGGAGATTATTCCTACCCAGGGATACCTTTGTCCAATTTTCAGATCAGATCTAATTCCATGAATCTATCAGTAATCTATCTCAATGCAGATATTGAGTCGAGATGAATTCCCATTCAAAAGAGCCAATTTAAAGTTCATCTAAAATACATCCTAATTGTTGTGAACATGACAGAGATAAGCAGCCGCAGGGAAGCAAAATGTACGACAGGTGCCATCGAAGTATATAGTAAGGATTTGAGAGAAAACTCTAGCGACAGCTCGAGGTCGGGCTATCTCTGGATGGCCGTCAATGCCCAACCATAAATATCTGCTAAAGGAAACAGCAAGATAAACCAATGGTTATTGAGGCTGTCACTTGACAATTGTACAATCACCGCGAGGAATTCTGTTTCAAGGGTCTCACTGGATCTTGTATCTTACGATTGAACCATCTTTTTCTGTAACAGCTGGAAAGCTAGATTGTCCCTATAGCTTATGTTTGTAAAGGTTAACTGGCATGCGGCAACCTCATATTACATGAGGCGACACTATTACGTGGCAATCATCAGTCTCAGGTATAGGAGGTTGCCGTACGCCCGGAAATCTTCACAAACGTAGGTCACAAGGACAATCCAGCCCTAGCTGTTACATTTTCATATCTTCCCCTTGAATACCTATCGCGATCAAACTATAGCACAACCTTTAGGAGGACGTCTGATACGTACTCGAGTCTCACCACGTCTCATTGCACCAACTTCTCCATCAATAGCATCGTTCCAAAGCTTAATATCATCCAATACCATAGCTTGTCTACCTAAGAATGGGATACTCCACAAGATCTACCCATACTCTGAAATCTCAGTAGTAATTTGGTCTCCTTCGCTTGATTCTCGAACTCAATAGTGAGTTTCAAGGTTAGTTTGAATCTATGGAACTGAGGAATTGGAGATGGCAAGAACAGGAATGGACGGGCGTGATTAAATTTTTTTATAAGATGAGCTCGGCTGTGTAGATATGGCTCATATAAAGAGTTATGGCGCACCTATCAAAAACACCCTCCCCCTTAGGAAATTCCAATTTTTCATCCACATTGCTAATCGACATGGACGCCCGTGAAGTATTGTTGCAATCTGCCATCAGTGATTTTAATTCAGGTATTTATACGAGTCAGCGGACTGCAGCCAAAGCGTATAGTGTGCCTGACTCCACACTATACGGCCGAATCAGGGGTCATGTAGATACCCAGCTTAGTCATCAACACCAACAGTGATTCACAACAGAGCAGGAGGATTTCTTTTCGAGTGGATATTTGAGCAAGATGCGCGTGGATACCCTCCCACCTATCCCCGAGCTCGAGAAGAACTAAATCGAATTCTGAGGATTAATAACGAGCAGAATTCGATAGGGAAACTATGGATACCATACTTCATCAAAAGGAATACACGTGTCGCGTCAATAACAAGTAGAAAGTTGAGGTCTATCGAACTGAAGCAGCTTCACCGGAGTGATTTAAAGCCTTCCTGGATTTATTTGAGGCCATTCGAAAGCGGCTTAACAAACAGATGAAGGATATTTATAACATGAAATGTGACAGGACTTGCGTGATGGCTCGTAGGAAAAAGAAAAAGACCGATATCAAGCCTCCGGAGAATCGCGAAAGGGTCTCCATAATTGAGAATATATACCGGATTTCCATCAGAATCAGTACCGGACTGGCTCTACACAACTACAGCGAATGACTGGACGTCAAATGCTCCAGGAATGGAGTGGTTACGCCGATTTTTATTCCTGAGTCCAACCGACACCGTCTGCTAATTCGTGACGGTCAGGGTCGACATTGTCATGTTGACATGGAATCCTTATGGCTATGCAAACAGAAAAGAAGCGAACGTCTATTTTTTCCTCCGCACGCGAGCCACGTCCTATATATAGCCTCCAGATCTCTCGGTGTTTTCTGTCGTCTAGTCAAAGTATAGAAACCAAATCCAAGGTCTTGCTGCATTCGACAACTTGGCGCCAATAAAAAAGGAAAGATTTATCAAATAATATCATAGAACTATGGAAGAGGGCCTCTCGGAAAAGGTGATTCGGGCATGTTGGCGTGCTGCTGGTCTCTGTCCATTCTATAAAGGTCGTATGATCAAATCTTCACAGATCTTATGCCGCCCCGTAGCTCCTCCCATGCATCAGGCGCAAGCAACTATAGATCTAGGCCATCGAACTCCACTGAGAGCCCAGGATCTTTTGGAGGCCTGTAAATCACTGGAAAAAATTGAGAGCTACTTTCGATCCACTCGACCCATGTCACAAAAAGCAATATAGCCATTTCTACGACAAATGATCGAGCTGCATGGCACGAGGCAGAAATTTCTCAGCTCAAGCATCAACTCCAGCCATCAGCGTCGACAAAGAAGCGAAAACGGGTCACAGGAGATCCAAATGAAAGGTTTCCCCTCGTAGAAAGTATTAAGCGCGCAATAGATGAAGCCGCCGCTGCGCTGTAGAAGCTCAGCAATCATTGTCTAGAGTGGTACAAGTAGTGTCGACTACTTTAAGGGTAGCGGCAAGACACAGCTTCGAGTCAATGTGTAATTGTGACAGTTAGAAAAGAGGGTGTCGAAATGCAAATGATTTTACTGATAGGGGGGTGTTGTTGTGAGGGGCGCCGCCATAACCCTATGTGATATTAAGAATAGTACACCCCCAGGGTAGAATATATTCAGAGGGATTTTTTTTTTTTTTTTAATATTACTTAAGCGTCGTGCCCGCGCACAGCAGCGTGAAACTACGTAACACGTGCCGGTTAGCCCAGCCTTAAAAAGCTACCCGACG
>JAATOF010001523.1:0-14244 GCA_013170925.1 Podosphaera leucotricha | reverse complement strand
TTATTAGTTTAATCAATGTAATGAGTACATTTAATAAATCTATCTTTGATAAATATAAGGTTAACACCACCAAGTTGTTCTGCGATATTCTTATGTGGAAAGCCTGTTCTGGAAAGGGTATTCATCTGATAGTTTTAATTTTATGCAATGGGTACTTTTGGTCAGCCTGAAGGCATTGATCTCGCGTCAAACGTTTACCATAATGACGAGCTGCAGGTGGGGGAGTCTGTGGTCGGCCCATCTTGGAAGGAATCAAATAGATTGGTTTTGTAAACTTAAAGGTAAATCTTGTGAGAATGTAAGGGATCAAACTGATGACGATGACGATGATAGATGAAAATTGAGGGGTCAGTTGATTGTTCAATATGTTGCCTCAGGCAAGAAAGGCTGACTTCAACTAGTTTATACACTAGCCAGGATATATCCTTGCTAAATCCCTGAAGCGAGCTTTTAAACCCTGCTTTTCCACTCCGACGTTCTTAATCCCTGCGGCACAGTAGGTTATGATAGGTTCTACGTTAATCTATTTACATGTACATTTCGATTTGAATAGAGTTACAATTCTTATATATTCTGCCCAAGAATACATGATCACTGTAATTCATACGTGTACTTCTGATATCTTTTTGGAATTAGAATTACGACTAATGGAAGAAATTGGGGACTTTTTATACTCGGGGGTCAATGAGACTGCCAAGAACTTCGTTATGTGTATAGCGACGACACCGGAATGCCGAGAAGCAAAAAAACGCTTGGATGCATTGATAAAAGGTTCTTATCTGCTAATACATGTCTGATTAAGATCCAAAAGAGCTACCGTCAAGAAGTATGAGGCTTATGAAGAGTATAAGAAAGAGAAATAAAATCCCCTTCCGTACCGCAGTTGTGATAATTTATGGTGGTTCTGAGGTACAAGCCAGTTCGGATTGATTACTTCTATCAAACCTCAGTTGAAACTGCAGAGTAGTGACGCGTTGCATAGTGTTTAACGAGCATCGCCCATGGAGACATAGATCTACTTGTAATTATTGTGTAAGGGGACAATGGTTAAAACGATATTTATAGGTCACTTGGGTACTCGAATTGATCAAAGCAACAGCACACGGAATTTCCGTGCATATATTTTCTGTAACGTTCTAGGTACTGTAGTTATATTAGTGACGTTTCTCAAGAGTCAGAGAAGTTTAATGACGAATAATCACGGGTAAAGATGACAAGGACTGTCTGAAGACTACTAATTTGTTCTCATAATCTAGCATTGGCCATCGAATACGATTGATTCTAGAAAGATTCTTAATAATATCATCTACCAATTTATTTGAGCGAGTGCTCCATCCGAAATGGCCTCACTAGAGTTTTTCGTTACTCTCTATGCGGTTCCAGTTGCTTTGTTTCTCTATTTCATATTTCCTTATATTTTTATTTACGCTCATCTTCGACGTCTTCCTGGTCCGTTTTTAGCTAAATTTTCAAATCTATGGCTTTTGTGGCAAGCTTGGAGAGGAAAACGATATCTAGTAGTTGATGCAGCCCACAAAAAATATGGAAAGCTTGTTAGGATTCAACCAAATCAAGTATCCATCGCTGATGAAACCGCCATTTCCGCTGTTTACGGACACGGAAATGGATTCTTAAAAAGGTAAGAAAGACTGCTCCAAATTATATTGATGGAGCTAATGTTTGGTTGTAGCGATTTCTATGATTCCTTTGTATCGATTCGGCGGAGCCTTTTTAATACGCGAGAACGTTCACAGCACGCTCGGAAACGAAAGATTCTCTCGCACACCTTCTCAGCTAAATCCGTCGGTCAATTCGAAAAATATATGTGTGCAAATGTCGAACTCTTCGTGCATAAATGGGACCAACTCGCCCTCAAGGCAAACGGCAGTTATGCGAAGCTCGACACTCTTACTTGGTTTAACTTCTTAGCTTTTGACATAATTGGAGACTTAGCTTTTGGTCAGCCATTCGGAATGCTGGAGAAAGGAATGGACATCACTCAGATCCGAATGACACCGGATGCGCCGATTAGCTATGTACCAGCGGTCGAAGTGCTAAATCGTCGAGGTGACGTATCTGCAACCCTAGGATGCCTATCGAAACTCTATCCTTATTCAAAGTATATTCCTGATCCTTTTTTCAACCTTGGAGCAACTGCTGTAGAAAATTTGGCTGGTATAGCAGTAGCACGAGTTGCCCAACGTCTAGATGGCAAATCTGATCCTGATCGTGTTGACATTCTTTCCCGACTGATGCAAGGTAAAGATGAGACCGGTGCTGGACTTGGCCGTGCCGAACTCACTGCCGAAGCTCTCACGCAAATTGTGGCAGGCTCTGATACGACATCTAATACTATGTGTGCCATTCTTTTCTGGATTCTTAGGACTCCACATGTGTTACCAAAATTGCGATCTGAGCTTGACGCCGTGATACCTGACGACGTGATTGTTCCCAGCTTTGACTCAGTAAAGAACCTCCCATACCTAAACGATGTCATCAACGAAACATTACGCATACATTCTACTTCATCTATAGGCCTACCACGAGAAATCCCTCCGGGACCAGGGGTCACTCTCTTCGGTCAATATTTCCCGGCCGGTACAGTACTTTCAGTACCTGCTTACACTATTCATCATTCTCAAGATATTTGGGGTGAAAATGCCGATGAATTTGTCCCTGAAAGATGGCAAAATCTAAGCGAACGGCAGAAAAGCGCATTTATTCCTTTCAGTCACGGCCCGCGTGGCTGTATTGGGCGAAACGTAGCTATAATGGAGCTTACAAAAATAATCGCTACAACCGTCCGTCGATGGGATTTCAAGCTATACACTCAGCATCTTGAATCTAGAGAGGGCTTTCTAAGAAAGCCTATGGAATGCGTCGTGGGAATAAGAAGAAGAAAACTACTCAACAGTTAAAAAGATGAGTGCCGTTCAACAAATGGAGAAAATAACTTAAAAAATTACTGCCTGTGAGTGAAATCATCCAGTAAGCTTTTCAATTTTGCATTGCGGGCTATAGGCATCCCTCCCAAAAATTATTAAATGATTACTATAGGCCTATTTATGGGTCTCACAGCAAATACTCCTGAGATCTTGTTGTCCAAGCAATGCTGGTCGCTGGTGGCGTCAAAGTAGCTTAAAACAAAGAAACTAACTGTGATTCAACCAGCGGATAAAGTTCAGGCTGGAGTATTCTTTTTGTTCTCATGATTTTCGTAATATACCAAGTCATTAGTCCAAGGTTATGTTCATTTTCTTTCAAGTTAACATAATTGAGATTGATTGAGCAGGGCAGCGGTTTCAATCAAAACTTATGGCCAGCTGTATCCTTTAACATCTAAACGCATATCATAGGAAAACTTGTTAGAACTACTCATTAAAATCAATTTCTAGATATTGAACAACAGATACTCAAAAATAAAAATAAAAATTTCATGTGAATGGGATGGGATGGTTCACTCACAATTTGAAGGTCAAAGTTTAGAAAACATTCAAGTTGATGCCAAGATCCATACAAAATGCGCTGCTCTCTAGTTTTTTGTTGAGAAAAATCTGAAACTTATATAGAAAAAGCATATAATCAACCTTTACTTTAAAATTTTTATTTTAAGGTCATGATTTCATTATGATGAACAAACCTTTTTTTTTAGATGATTCGACCAATTTGGTGAGCTGCAATGACTACGCCAGCTTCTACTCGAGTCCCGGTTTCAGTCTAAGTAGCGTCTGAATAGACAACTATACCCTGGGAAGGAATAGATATTGGGGTGTGAAAAGATGAATTTGTAACTCGGGGATCAGTATAAAATCATTAAATCAATTTGCAGTAGCAGGTATTCTATGAGGTGAACTTTCAGGCAAAGAACGTGGTGAGGTGTGGTATAACTGATTGCAGAGCCCGAGCTTGTGTTGGTATTAAAATTAGCTGCGGGTGATTCATATTTGCCAACTTGAGAGCAAGCTGATGTTACTATAAAGCCTATACATACTCCCTTGTAAATGCGACGTTTCTAAGGTTTTTTTGGTGTGTAATTTTTGGCAGCTTGGAGAATTTTCTTCATGTCAGAGGGAGAACTTGCTAATAAAATGTACTTATTTTCTAAAGCCCTAGACCAGTATCGATGATCAGAGTTCGGCTGGCAACTTCCCTACTCCATCGAGTTTTCGTGCGGACTCTGTATGTAAAAGGGTGCTGCCTTAAAGCGAGGATCCAAACTCCTAGCAGAAGGACACTGGTAGTTAGTAAATCCTAGCCTCAGAAGTAGGAATTAGAGTTGACATGGTCTTTAGTTACAGATAAGTCGTGAACTTATCATAATACTTCTTAAAGACAAGGGTAGCGGATGATGAATTGACTTGCAGAGCGTTAATCAAGTATATCTATCATCCTCTTCATAGATACGTAAAGTCATAAAATTTCGAATCGATCATCGCAGCGCACCCTGGAGGTGGGATAAATACGAGCATCAGCTTTCTTCTGCGCTTAACGGTAAGAAAGAACGCTTAACTCCATTCCTTGAGCTAAGCCAGTTTCGAGAATGGAGAAAACAACTAGCTGTTCACATTTGCAGGATATCCGGGCCAAAAAAGCATCGAAAACCTCGAAACGCGCACAAAAGAAATTCGTAGATGGAGAAAGACGCGTGGAAAGCTTAATCTTGGGGGATATACAGTTTACACCATGGTATCCATCCTGGTACCCGAAAGAACTAAGCGCCGGAGAAGTTGTCATCAAGGAGCTGTACGTATGTTCAAGGTGCTTTGCCTACAGTGCTGGTTCCGACGACGCGGAAAAGCGAGTCTGGGTGAGACACTGGCGCGCCTGTCGACACACTGAAATACCGGGGGAAAAAGTCTATGTCCACGGAACATGGACAGCGGAGCGAAGGAAAGCTCCAACCACGCGCAGTCGGGGTGGCGGAAAGGGAATATGGAGTGTCTGGGAAGTTGATGGCGCGATAGAGACCGTAAGTCGAGCCTAAGTAGAGCACAACTTACCACGTTACAATAGCTACGTCCTCTGGGTGGCCGTTTATGTGTCACGGAAGCTTATCTACAAGCCCAGCTGCTAACACATACCCCTTCACAGCTTTTTTGCCAAAATCTATCGCTTTTCGCTAAGCTCTTTCTTGACAACAAATCTGTTTTTTTTGATGTCTCCGGGTTCAACTACTTTTTGCTAGTTTATAATCCTCCAGTAGTGTCATCATCTAGCACCGACTCTGTACCTCAGATCGTCGGGTTTTTTTCAAAAGAGAAGCTGTCTTGGGACAAAAATAACCTTGCTTGTATTTTGGTCTTTCCTCCCTGGCAATCCAAAGGCCTTGGTTCTTTACTGATCGGGGTGAGCTATGCAATTGCTCGACGGGAAGGCATCATGGGTGGTCCAGAGAGACCAATCAGTGAATTGGGCATGAAAAGTTACCACTCCTATTGGGGAAAAGAAATTTCGCGATTCTTGCTGCGCTGGAATATTGATTTGCAATCGAAGCTTGATATCGAAACCATCAGCGAAGCGACATGGATCAGCCCAGACGACTGCCTAGCAACGTTGAAGCAAATGAATGTCGTCGAACCTGAGGATACACTAGAAGACACGGAAATAGAGCTGGAAACACGAGAGTTATGGGCCAAATGGGTCAAGAAGGATGAAAAACAGGATTCTATGAGTTTACAGCCTCTCATCCACTTGGACAAACAACGCGTACGAGACTGGATCACTCAGAAGGGTATTAAACTCGAAAGATCAATTAGTGAGGAAGGATTTAGGCCTGGATACGCCCTACGTGGCGGGAAAAAGTAGTTCCTCAGGAAACAGAAGACAGATATCAGTCAGACGTGCATGGGTGACGATGAAAAAGCCATTCATAATATATTTAATTATGAAAACTTTCTTAAAATCGCGTCAAAATTACAAAAAGTAGGCGTTCTTATTCGTCTTACAGTACATCACAGCGCTCTTGTAAGCTCCGCCTTCTCAGCCATACCCACGATCGCACTTACTACCAAACCACGCAAACCCGTTGTCGAGAAGCAACTTAGCGAGCCCCAGCGCAAATATTCTCTCGAACTGAGAAGACTATGAAAATTTAGAGAGCACATATTTCGTTTAAGCTGAGAATAGAAGCCACACTTTGGAAATAGATCAAGCTAAATACATTAAAGCATGATAGTCCTGTCTTACAAATATTTCAGAAAACACCTTCAAAAATTACACCATTTGTCCCATGCTCTTACAAGACTGGACGATTCAGCGCCGCCGCATGACTAAGCCGAAATAAATTTACACAGAAAAGCATAATGGATAGAATCAGGGAAAATATGTTTAGCTCTCTCATAAGTAGAGGGTGATGAGCTAAATAGCTACATGTGCCAATTTAAATGGCCAATCTTTCTTGACCTTATCAGCAGCCTACACGTCTCTTAACTCAAGTATCACGACTTGGATGTCTGGCATACCTAGAACGCAAGACACCACTAGTAGTTAGGTCTTGAGAATCTTGGCTCAACACTTCCTTTAATTCTGTAAATCAAATCATTGTACACCGTTGCTATTCCTTGCTACCAAAACTATTTTCCCTATAATTAATCCTAATTATTGAACCGAAGAGTTCAACAAAGTACCCTCTGTAGTTAATGCTGGCATAGACGGTTTTTGGTGACGTTCATATATCGTGAGTAATGTCGATCGCTCATGATACTTCACTCAATTAAGAATGGAACCTCAGGAATAAGAACTCGGTGGTTCTGACTGATTTAACATGGATTTGTGTATATGGAGACAAATTTCATCTTCCCATATCAACAGGGAAAGAGTAGTCTGGTAAAAGATAGAGTGCCAACAAATCCATTTGTAAATCTTCACGCAAGGTTACTTTACTGCACTCATTACTGGTCATAATGTTTTGAATCTTAATGCTCATCTGGAGAATCATCCTTCTACTGGCTAATTTAGGGCCCTGAGAATTTTAGTTATTGCCCCAGCGTCAGTACGAAATGGAATCGGTAGCGAAACCTCCATCAGCACTTGGCTTTCGCTGCATAATTGTTTGGAATGAAAATGCGATCTAAAGAAGTATTTCGCAAGATTATTACTGAGAATGAGAAGGGGTCGGAAAGGTTTGAGCCGCTTGGAAATACATCTTAAGCGCGTCATGGTAGGTTCAAGGACAAGACCAAGGGGATAAAAGGACTCTTACAATAGGTTCATATGCACTGGTACATGTAGCTAGTTTAGCCCAAGTACCATCCTGGCATCCCACGGGTATTTTTCTCAAGACTATCTTTTCGCCTTCTCTTGCTTCTACTATATACATTAAATCTTCCAAGTAAAAAATCTTAGATTCTTCTACTACCATAGTTGCTCAGTTTATTGGCTCAAACGTCGCCTCATTCGTTAGGTCTAGATGTAGCTACCTGAGATTCTTCCAAGGGATAACAATTTGACCTTTTCTGATAGGAGCCTCTGTCACAGGGTCGATCATTGATACTCAACTTTTGGACAACGTACACTCGTATTGCTCCTACGCAAATCATCGTAATATTTATATTTTTAGACCGGACAACCCCACGTTTACTGGTGATCTGAGGGAACAAGCCGAATGATCGATGTTAATCCAGTTGGAGTTCCGGGTGTGCTCGGGTACATCCAGTCTTGAACTTCAGACAACAATACCTTCCCATTTTTATTTGGGACTAGCTCACATCATGATCAAACCACATGAAATTTAGGCCTATATTTTCATCCTTTTACATGTACTGGTCATTTGATTGAGCACGTTCCATAAATTTACTGTGTTTGTTGCCTATAATACGAAGCAGAAATTAGACGAGTCGAATTTGGAGGATAAACTTTGGTAAGCTTGACTCGGCAGTTGCTGACTATTATTGCTGGAGAAAGTGTTTTTTTCATGTTTGATATTGTAATGTATCATTCTGATCCATTTAACGAGCCTTAATGAGCAATACAACAAGATGGATTCGTATCTCGAATGAAGGAGTAATTCATATTCCCGTCATGTAACAAGCGGTGGATTTTTTGATTATGTGATATAGTCACATTCTGCTATTTCAGTTTAGATAGTCTCATTTGCTTAATTTTACTCTCTAGACAAGAAATAAACTTTCAGATACTGAGGTTTGTAATATGTTTTTCTAGCCGAGGTTCGAGATGACAACACAAAGCTTGATGTGGACCTTTTCGTCGCTCCTCTCTAGTGTGGCATTAGAAAGAGAGTCCTGTCCTGTACAGTAATTCTGGTATTTCAATCATTTGTTAATAAAAAGATACTTTTGGTGTTCTGAGCTACTCTTGGAGTAATGCAACTGTCGACGAAAGTTCTGTGCGTGTTTAGCCCGAAATCCTAGTGAGAGAGTTTGACGAGCAAGGAAGTCAGCTATACGAAGATGTCCGTGGGATTGTGGAGCGGGAGTCTAAAGTCGTGTCAGATATATGAGAATCATATCCGGCACTTCAATGCAGAGTTCCCTAGGGGTCTCCACGTTTGTGTGGGTGGTGACGACGGGACGTGCGGTCATTAGCCATTTCGCTTAACTTCGCGTTTTGCGTATCAACAAGGTCGCCGTCACTACTCATCAGGCAACTCTCACCTTGAGACACAGTACCTTGCTGATGTTCCCCATACCTCATTGCTCGCGGAGGTGTGCGTCGACAGGTAAACTTTGGAGTTGGTTGTTAATTTCCACCGAAGAACGAACGTTCGTTGATGCTTGAAGGGTTACTGGTCCTTCATGTCAATTAGCAGTTGGTGGGGCAGAGAAGGAATTTGAGGAGGAACCGGATCCTTCGACCAGAGATCACGCTTATAGATGAAATGAAGTTTTGGGCTTTTGCTGCGAGACTCGGCATAGATGGAAGAGAATAGATTACAATTTCCACAAAACCTTCATCTTGATTCGCGGCATTTATTTTTAAAAAAAAGTCAATGGAAATAGCACCCATCTATTCTAAGTAAGTTCTTGACATTACTGGTGAAAATCTTCTGCTTAAGAACACAGCTTTGATCTCTCTTTCTACTCCCCAAATTCATATTCCCTTCTTTCTCTTTTCTCTCGTCCCAAGAAATTCTCTTCGTCTTTATTTTCTAGTTCTTAACAGTTACCATGCGTCCCATTATCTTTGCTCAAATTGTCTCGTCGCTTCTCATTGGTGCCGCAACGGCGACACCCACTAATGGATACGCTTCGGGGGAACTAGAATTGAGGTCTTCAGACCTCATCGAAGCATGTAGTGATCATGATCTTCACATCGAAGATAAATATTGTGCTGGCGAGGAATGCGACTCTAACAAACTACGTCTTGCAAAGAGATGTCAACCATGTGACCATAAAAAAGGCAGTAACAATTCAGGCTGCATTCAGCATGAGACCATCGGCCACAAAGAAGCCAAATGCGAATCCAAAAAAAGCTGTGGGGTAAGGAGAACCGAATGCCACGGCAAGGAAAAGTGTGAAGAGAAGAAGACCGAATGTCACGGCAAAGAAAAGTGTGATGAGAAGAAAAAGTTAGAATGCCATGGAGACAAATGTGATGCGCACACAGTCAGCAAAGAAACGTTTCGCGGCTACCGTTGCAGCGGTCAACTGTATGTCGAGAGCAACGTCCAAGAGGCAGCCAAAAAGGGCTGCGAACTAGCCAAGAACAAGCAGAAAAAGAACGGTTACCCCATGGTCTACTTGTCTGGGGCTGACGAGGAAACAAAAGCCCTGGAACGCTTTCACGCTACTGGCAAGTACTACGTGTATCCGCTCGCGGATAAAAAACACTACAAATTTGGTAAGTCTGCGGCCCCTCGATCTGCTACCTATACTGAACATGTAGGTCCCCGTGAATCTAGCATGGTGCTCTTCGATGAAGAGTGTAAGGTCGCCGGTGCCGTAGTGCGAAAGAAGTCGAATCCGTGCCCCACTGCCACCTGGTGCTTTGCCCAGTTCTACAAAAAGCCAAGCGTGCACTACACGTCTTGCGATCAAGACCATCGCCAATAGAATGAGTCCAAGGGGAAGAAATGAGTGCGAAGAGCGAAGACCAAGATCGAGGACTTGAACGGGAGTATGGTGCGCAAACAGCAGACCGCGGGCTCGCTACATGTGCAGTGTAATGTAATTAACATCTTTCCTTCTCGTAGTATTGGATAGCATTCTTCATAATTCATAATTATTTCTGGAACAAGAAATGTACCCAGACTCTCTGGCTCAAGGCTGTCATGGAACATGATCGATGTGCGAATATAGACCAATACTGCAAAGTTATCCTGTGCCGGGGAGAAGACGATTTTTATCTAATATTACATGTATCCGACCGAAACGAGTCAAAAACACTCCCAGAGACACACACTCTAGATATCCCAATGCACAGTGGTCTTTCATATGCAACTTATTCTAGAGAGCATCTAAACACGCCAATCACAATGAATCCGAATACAATATTGCAAAAGGCGCCGCAACCGACATGATCCAACTTGCCGCGCCATGAAAAGACGCAGAACGAGGCCAAGCCAGAGCCTCCAAAAGGACAGCCCCGCGCTCCAAACACTCATGCTGTCAAACTCTCCAGAATACGGACAGGACCATGACAACCAGTACCTGCACTTCTCGGCTGCCAGTAGAGATGCGAAGATATGTCGCCTAAGTCGCATCTGTCGCGTCGTCCGGTGCTGCCAGCTCGTGTAGCACAATCTCACGTGTCAGAATCTGCCGCTTGACTGTCGAGTCGAATTGAGGTCGTCGTGACTGGGCTGCAAAGTATGGTATCAATTAGGTTTGTTTTACGGATGCAAAAAGCTGTCCGTGTGCTTAGTCATCATCTTCAAGCCGTTGTATCTTGTGCAACTCATAACTCTGTAGTTAAAATTAGAAGATACTAATTTACATTGGTATAAATTTAAGAGCAATGCATGACTCAGATTGAGGATTCGCATTTCGTAGACAGATCTTTTCCCATAGTACATGTAGTGGTGTATCAACTTTTGAGGTTTTCTAGTGTCACCACTTAGCACCTTCAAGACTCATAAATCAAGCCAGAAAGAAATCGAGTAATTAATTTAAATTGATAGATTGTAAAATCGCTTAGAGCGGGACTACACTATATCCACGTCACACCTCAGCATTTAATATTAATTATTCTTTTTCAATTTCTTCAAGATTATTTAATTCTATCCCTCTCTCAATCCACTCCTGACTGCCCATCTCACTCAGTCTGCTCAGGGCCCGAGCAAATGCAAACTTTTCTTCATCTCCACTGAACATGCCGCTTTTCTTTACTACGTCCATGTTGATTCCAAGATCGTCCATCAGATTTCTCATTGAATCATTTAATTCTTCCCCTTCTATTGAGACTCCCTTGGTTTTACACCGGGAGCTTTTCTGTTGCTTTTTATTTGAGAGAAAAAGTCGGTTCAGCGGTACTTCGCTTGTCAAGGCTAACTTTCCTTTGCTTTCATACACAGCATCTGTAAAGGTAATAAAACGTCTTGCAAGGTCACGCTCACGGTACGTCATTCCAGGTATATCAGTTACAATAAAAGCGTTGTAGCTTCTTGCAAGTTCAATATAATCTGCTGCACTTAAGGGACGTCCGATGAGTTGATCAAAGGTAAACATCGCTGCTTTCCCACTAACTTTAGGCACTGAAATCTCACGGCCCCAAATTTTTTGTGTTTCAGCACGTGGTGTAGTTTGACCGGGGTCACCAAAATATCTGAACCATTCTTCAGCATGTAACTTAGCTTGAAGGTCGAGAGGTGTGTGATATACACCCGAAGGTGGTCGAGAAATTTGCCGGTAATCGGTGAGGGAGTTTATGTTGATGACATGTAGCTGGTTTTTCAGAAGATTAATGCATGGGATAAAAGATTCACGTTGAATACCATTTAGGTAAAGGTCGTCGGGGTGTCGATTTGACGTTGTGACTAAAACAACCCCATGTGACATAAGAGCTTCGAGAAGCCTGTTGTAATTAGCTAAAATAGGACACTAATTGATAGATGCTGGGTACCGTCTAAGAATCATTGCATCAGCCACATCTGTGCATTGAAATTCATCAAAGCAAAGGACATTTCCCTGCTCAGCAATATCTGCAGCGATGTATGGAGCCCCGTCAATGTTGCTTCCGTGCTCCATTTTTAATTTGTGTAGCCTTTTATGAACATCTTGCATGAAATTATGGAAATGAATACGGGTTTTTGAGCCGACACTCGTAGGCAAGGTGTCATAGAATAGATCCATCAACATTGTCTTTCCGCTGCCAACGCCTCCATAAAGATATAAGCCTCGAGGTACCGAATTCGGGATTTTTCCAAGGACTACCTTTTTCTTTATCTTTGCCGACCAACTCTTGAATATCCTCCCAAACAGAGATACCTGTGAGGATGGGTCATTTTCAATATTGGGATGAACGACAGGTGGTGTATTGTAGGTTAGGAGTTCCTGATGTAAAGCTTGTAGGTTCTTTACAATTTCTATGACTTTTTAGTTGAATGTCAGAGGAACATGGAAAAAGAGTGGACCTCGTTGATGTATATCATCTCGTATTCTTCCAGCTTTGACTCGTGAGTTATACTCGATGATTGGACTTCGATCTCTCGTATGTACTACAAATATAATTTCTGTTAGCAGATCAATAGTGGAGGTAGGCCTGAGGACTCGATTACCCTCGACTGTCGCCCCCATCTCTGGATAATTAACATTACAATCAATATTCACGGAGATATGACGACATTGGAAAAATTGGCCATTTCTGAGAACTGTGCGGCCTTTACCATGCTCAAGTAAGTATTTGTGAGGACTAAAACATTGCAAATGAATTTTCCTGAGCGGACTCCTAATTTTGCGGAAACAGAGTATCTTTGAAATGTGATTCAACATCGCTCGTGGCTTGTAATATTTCTTGGAATAATTGAATATTTCATTGAGTGTAACTGATAATAATTCTTTGTTAAAAACATTCCTCCTGGTCACAAGAGAAATTTTATATCATATTGGGATACTATGCTTAGGGTTAAGAGACGTAGAAGGTAAAGATATAACCTGGCCATAGGTGTTCTCGTGTCGATACATGTTATTATCACGAGTCGTTGTAACCTGTCCCATAGAATTGAGTTTTATGTCTTGGCGGATATTAAACATGAAGTAGGTGTTAAAGGACGGGCCTTGTTTGAAAGAATGATTTGTTCCAGGGGACGCTTACATCACAAGGGTCCGTTATGCTTGCATCAGCGTTTGAAGTTTTTCATAAAGTGAAATGTTTGCCACTAATAAATAGAATCGCGATAGCTATTATGAAATAATTGGACACATGACGTCGCTACTCAGTGACAGATTAAACTAATGGGAAATGTCCTGATTTTTGAATTTACGTTGCTCAAATTATTTTATATCTAACGATCTAGAAATTATTACTATAGAGTGCTGACTAGTTGAAGAGCTTGATGTATTATTAGATCACAAGCCCATCATCACTCAGTGTTAACTGAGACCGACAGTAGAAGAGATACGACTACCTCGACCCCAATGGAAGAATCTGCTATCATCAAGGCAATCCAAGATGTCGAGGAAGCCGTTTCCCATGCCAAACAGTCTACACACGTCAAACCCTACCGGACGGATAAATACTCTAGAGCGATGAGGGAAGCTAGGAAAGTTAGATAAACTAAGGACCAAGTTATTAGGGGGTTCAAATATTGCCGATTTCACTTGTTTGTTTTTACCGGAAACACACGGTTTTTCGTTGTTCTCGTTATGAATTTAAGCTTATTCCTTAAGCCTTCCACCAGCTGGAACACCCCTGTTTTCAGGAATAACCAAGTAATCCCGTTACGAACAACTGATGTTTCTAACATAGATACCCCACCACCGAGGCGCGTTAATTACCCATCCCTGAATCTTTGCAGTTCCGCTTCGGTTAATAAAATACTTGCTAGGCGATTATTTTAGTCATCAAGGCCGATTTAGAGATGAGGAATTAGCGCGCTAGATGCGCTTTATCACATGCTAATTAGATTCCTCCTGTTGCCATCCGCACAAACCACAAGCCGATGGCGTCATCTCCCAACCACTACAAACTTGACTCCAAATACAATCATGGTCAAATTTTACCAAAGGATTTTTTTGAATAAAAATACGATGACAGACCGAAATCTGGAATCTAAGCCGCGTGAATGTCATCAAGTATATGAATCTACCCGATGAATCCTCTGTTCTTTTTGAAGCTCACTCAAGTCTT
>JAATOF010001492.1:0-15467 GCA_013170925.1 Podosphaera leucotricha | reverse complement strand
GATAGGGGAAACTTATCTCATGATACTGGGATAATTAATCCTAGCTGCTGCTGCTGTTGCTGCTACTGCTGCTACTGCTGCTGCTGATGACTAATTATTCATTCTAAGCTGGGGGGGGTGTGGCATTGATTACTCGCTATTGGCTCTTGTATTTAGTGTCACCATCGTCACTTCAACGACGGCCCGATTCGAGGATTTTAGTTCTGCTCTAACTCCAGATGACTTGTATTAGTAAACTAATAGAAGAATACTAACAAAACCTCAACTCCATCGACAGCTGCAGTCACGAAAAAAAGTTTTGATATCGATCTGAAAACTAACTATTACCTGTTCAACAACTAACAACACTATTCAAGATCTTTCCCACAAGGCAAGTACTTCAATACATATCTGTGCCTTTTTTCACCATTCGATTAAACCTCCAAATTTCTAGCAAAATTGTAATATAGCAGGACGAATTACAAGTGCTTTGGCTCTCCTGGCTTAACAAGATAAATTGATATCTGAATTGAAAAATAACTTGCAATTACTATATAATTACCTGGTAGAAGTGTTTTCAGGTCCTTTTTGTGAAATTATTTGCTAGATGCACTAATCATCCATTAATTCCCCAAAAATGGAACGTTGACTACTCATAAGTATTCTGCAGCACCTGAGGATATATAGGTACCTCGCCGTACGACTGAGTTTGTAACTATTCACAAAATTTCGCAAACCGACACATTCTAACATGCATATACCGTTAGCAGAGGTTGATAACCTGATATTCTCGGTTCTCATTGATCCACATGTTCAAAGGATCCATTCACTTATTTTCAAGCGAAAGGAAGACTCCTCTCATTCAGCGGTAATTTCGGTTCCTGGGAGATGATAAAACCCTCAGCACGCAATGCCCGCCAGCATCCCGAAAACCCCCACAATTAATAATCAATGTGTAGATGCGGATATCTCATTTTCTCTATGTTCATGATGTATAAGAGGCCAGTCGCATCGAATTGCTACAGGTGGTTAACTTCCCTGACTTCACGCATACGTTTACAGACTTAGAATCGTTGATTCGTTACATTCTTTACAGAATTATTTCACTATCTTTAGGCTCTCTACATTTAATTAATTTTTTTTTTCGTCTGTTCCTTGCTCCACGATGAAGGTTGCCATGAGTTCGTTCGTGGCGGTGGCGGCGCACGTCACCGCAGCAGTGGCACAATTGACGGCGTCAAAAGGCTTTCCGACGGGATTCATTGGAAATATGACGACGCGTACTTCGACGTCGTATACGACATCCACCGTGTACACCACCACGGTGCATACGATCACATCATGTGACACACCTGCCGCGACTCTTTGGTAAGAAGCAGATAGATATTCGTAAGATTCTCCTGCTGACAGAGCCAGTCCCGAGAAAGGATCTGTTGTAACGGAAACTGTATCTCTATATACCACTGTCTGTCCGGTTACGACAGTGACTCCAGTGGCTACAATTGCCTCTATTACAACTCCTACCCCAATACCTTTCACCACATCGACTGTAACTACCACCATCATGTACACTATCACCGATTGGTAAGTGATCCAAGGATCGAACATACGCGCAACCCACATCCTAACAATTCCAGCTCGGTTAATCAAAAGGACTGCTCCAAAGTTGGTCTAGAGACATCAACCATCTCCACCTATACTACTGTCTGCCCTGTCTCCAAGGCTACAGCTACAAGCACCGCTAAAGCCCTCCCCCCCCCATATCCAATTTTTGATTTGGAAGACACCATTAAACCTTATAGTACAGGCGTTCCAAAATCTTACCCGGTTCTACCAACGGGCCACGTCACAATGCCAAGTACCCCGCGTATCTCAACCACTAGTAGTGGTATCATGCATAGGTCTGATGTTATCTTAATGACTGTCAGTCTTGCCGCTGCCGCCGCAGTTGCTTTGTTAGAAAGTTTGTGGTAATTTTATAAAATCAAATTCGAATATGAGCCACTTGGATGCTCTCGTGCACCTATGCTGCTTCGCTAAAGATGATACAAATTTCAAGGATTGATTGTCTCGATAAAGTTGAAGGAGACAGAAGATGTATTCATCTGAGACGATATACTATGAATTCTCATGGAATCATGACACTGTATTTATAGAGATGTAAATTAACAATCTTTTTGCGCTGCTAAACACTATATATTGGGGAATTCGCACCGTTGCTTTGACGCGTAGTGGAGTGAGTGACCTCTAGATTTTTTGAGACCAATTAGGCTAATCAGCCGTCGGACAAACCACTGGCCTGTGCTACAAGCTAGGTATAGGAGATGTATTTCCTCATCGGCACCTACTAGACTTGCTGAATCCAAAATGCAGCTTTTGTTCATCTTCTCGACAAGGTAATCGAGGGTAGTTTGGATCAAACTCGAGATCGAATGATGTGGGTACAGGTTGAATCGCGATGGATTATCACCTCAGAAACTTGGAGCTGATGTCGAGACAAGGTGCCCTCATGGTCGCACGATGTAATCAATGGTGTCCAGACCGTAAAGGCACATGACCCAGCTAGATACCCTTATGCCAAAATTGTATACGAAGGCATATATATACTCAGATAATTAAAAATAGTTTTAGCTTTTTTCTTTCATGTGGTATTCAAAGGGTTGAAATTTTGAGAGGTGTCGATGTAATCCGAGTATGAATTACTGAATATTCCTATCGGGAAGGTAAGCCCCTGTGGCCCCCCCGTTGCGAGCCCCGTTCCCGCTTCACACGCACCAGCGCTTAAGTACCGTCAAACCAGTACCCGTAGTTAAATGTTTGCAAGACTCGTTCGCATAGACAGAGTCCCAACGCGATGGGGTGAACGTCCGTCGGTCGCAGATTGCGTGTCAGACGTCACACTCGGACTTCCGCAAAATATCCCGATGCGACGTCAACCCGACGGACGGACAACCCAGGGAGTGACAGCGAGGACCCTGGAACTGGAGACAGGTAGGTGCCTGGAAGAGGTCCTAAGTGTAGGTCTGAGCAGGGCTTATCTCGCTTCAGGGGCTTAGAGTAGCGACAAGACAGGCCTTTGACTTAATTTTAATTAAGAATATATCGGCCTGATACATCAGGATATTCATTTCAGTATAATTGCTCATTTAACAGCTTCTAATTACCTATGTCAGTTCACCCCAACACCATAGTCCCAGCTGTCATCATCACCGTCGCAAGAGACCGAAATCTGATTTTATTATTATGAAGAGTTCTATTCTAAAGAGCGGAATCATCCACAAAACTTAGCGTTAGATCAAATAGATCTCTGTGAAAATGGATCCTCCTTACTTATCTCCACAAGCAAAAAATTAGAGCAAAGGTCAACAAATTCAAGCATGATAGCTATACTACCATCTCTGAAAAGATGGCTTGTGAGATTCAAAATTTAGGTTTGTAAAACAAAACGATGAAAACAATTCTGTGGTGTCGAAAAGCTGGAATAATATTTATCCTGAAAACGAATATGGAGATACCCCATCACCTACAGGTAATTCACTCATTATCCTAACATGAGTGTAAGAGGCTTTTTAGTAGCTCTCAAGTTGAATTTTTGGGATACTCTACATACTTTGATGTGGAGCTACCCCTCATACCATTGTAATAGAGAAACCCCATGCAATTGAGTGAGTATATGTACATGTTAAGCTCGGAAAACGCCCGTCTCGACGATAAAGTCTGTTTGAGCGGGCGCTGAAGTATGCCACAGACGTTAGCATGCGCGGCATTGAATTTTCCTGGTGCGACCGTTCGTCCTCGCCCCTGACGAATGGCAGGCGTGACATGAGACTTACGCGCGGCAAATCGTTAAATCGCCACGGTCGCGCAGCACCCAAATGCCCTAGCAACGAAACGACCTCGTATGTCGCGAGATGGGGCGCCCGTTGAAAAGCGCGAAAGCTGAATTGCCCATCCAACGTGGAAGGTCCTGGTCATCCAAATCTTACCTGAAACGTGAACAGACTCTCAATCGAGGGAGAAAGTCAAAGATGAGGTTGTCCGGGCAATTCAGATCGACGACCGTGTGCTCCCTGGCGAACATCAGTGCGGAAGAAGATCGTGAAAAACGTTCTACGCGTCGCCACGTCCGTGAGGAAAGGTGGATAAAAAGAGAGCAAGAATCCTCTGAGGGTGGCGAAGCTGGCTGTAGAGAAGTCACCAGGCCAACCTACTCGACGACACACAGACTCGGGAACAGATCACCGCGAGCTCTTATCTGTCGCATCAATACTCTTTCTCGTTTCTCCGGACAGTCGAGCCTCTCGAATGGAATATCTCCCTGAGGAATACAGATTCTTGGTTCGAATCAGAATTAGAATTGCGGGCTTCTGTGGAATGCCTTTGTAGCTTTGAATATAGTATATGTATTCTATTGGTCTGGATGTATATTAAACGATATAGTGCACGTTCATTGTACATAACGAATCGTAGACAAACAGCCATGTCTAGCGCGCGTTTTGGATTTTAAACAGCAATTCGATTGTAAAACCTTAGACCCTTGTTATTTTATCACATTTAATCACACATCCAAACCTGTTCACCCCTCTTCTTACTAAAGATGCGTTGTCTAGGAAACCATGAAACTAGGTCATGTGATTTAAGTATTATTCATGGAACATTGTTCTAAGTTTCTATTGTGAAAAGGAAAATCTCTGCCTGAACGTTGTTCCATTAGGGAGGTTTGACTGTCAGTCCACAAGCCAGACTGTAAACTAACTCCTTGAGGATGGGGCATAATTGAATGTCGAAGTTTACATTGTCGTTAAACTAATCTTGTGCGAGTAAAACTATTTCGTGTCTATCATGATACATATATCCATCTATTCTTTATAAAACAAAAGAAAAAGCCGGGGGGCCGTATAAGATCAAACTCCCAACGCCATGCTAATTAATATAACTACTTGTGCACCGTAACTCTGCGAATACCAAACCCAACTTTAACAAAGGGGACTCGTCTCATTCGGTGATAGGTTTCAAAAACTCTCCGCCGCCTGTATTTTCGATTTCTTGCTCTGTATCTGATTCTTGCTCCGGCCATTCAATTGGAGGAAGAGGTAAAAAGACGGTATTGTCTTTTAATTCAAGTTTCTTTCTTTCGATCCGTTCTTCCAAGTCTAGTTTACGCTGGAGATTGGCCCTTCGTACATCAAACAATTCAGTTAGACCTTGAAGTTCAGCTGAGAACCGTTTCTCCGTGTTTTTAATTTCCTCATTTAGCTTGTTGTCCAACTTCACAAGGTCATCTTCCTGTCGCGCCAGAAGTTGTTCCATCCTTTTTGCCTGCTTCTCACGAAGGATGTTGATCTTGCTTTGATGAAGCTGTGATATATTATCTTGGATATTGTATTGCTGACCAAGCTCTCTGAGATCTCGCTCGGTTACGACACGAGATGGCGTACCGATAGTCGAACTTTGTTTCTGACCGATAGTACTACAGTATGCTTCCATGTGCCGGAGCCGAATGCGAACACTCTGCTCAGTCTGACTGAGCGAGGTTCGCAACTCCATCTCAGCGGCAACTTGGCTGTCCTCTAATTGTACTGCAGTCTTAATATGACGTTCTCTCATTTTGTTAAATTGTAACTCATATCTCTCCAATATTTGCACTCTTTGTTGTCTCTGCCGAGACAACATAAACCATTTCATCTTCCGTTCAAATGCGCGAAATCTGTCTCTTTCGTTTATCTGTCTTGCATGCAGAGCTGATAATTCACAATTTCCCATGATCTGATTTTGAGCGATTATTGTATCGAGAGTCGTTTCCCTTTTGGCTTTCCCCCTCTTAATTTTCGTCTCATCATCTTTGGAAGCATTGGGGCAACCTACTTCATCATCAACCAATTTCCTTTGCTGCTCATCATGGTTGACATTTGAATGACCAAGCTTGGATTGATTTAATTCTACTGTCGCGCTGCGTTTGTATGAGTAATTAACAGATTCGCGTGATGTCCGATTTTTGGGAGCTGGATTTTGAGCTTGGGCAGTCTTCATCTTCGGAGAAATAGACTGATTTTTTCCCTCCAGATGGTTTATGTTATATTCTACTGAGAGTCGTTTGTCCATTTTCTTTGGTGTCGGAGGTTGATGACTACATGCTGGAAAGGGACAAAGTTTACGAAGATCAGACGGAGAACTTAATTTCAAAACACTATTGAGAAAATTTAACCGTTCTTCTTTGGATAAAATAGCATCGATCACCGAACCAGACATGTCGTTCTTGGATAATTGTGAAAATTTCCCAACTTCGTCGTTGCACGATTGTAATACGAGGAATTGTGTACAATTGTCACACAGAGAGTGATTACAAGCAAGGGTGAGCCGGGCAGATGAGCCCTTTAGTACTTCTTGACAACGTACGCATGAACTAGATGGTCAGCTTTTGAAGTTGCTCTACGACACTAGTACTCACTGGGTTAAATCGATAGATGTGCGATTCCGTCGGGTTCGTTGGAACCGTGTCCGAAGCAGTTTTCTAAACTTAAACGATATTTTGCGAGGTGGTACATGAATAAGTGACGATGAAAGATGATCCGGTAATGAAGATAAAAGTCCTAGTTTAACTTCTTGTCTACTTTTAATATCTATGCTGCGCCCTTCTCGAGTAGATACGATATTAATTCTCGGATTGTTTTCCTTCATTAGAAGAGATTCCGTGAATATGTCAGAAGGCTTGTTGGATAATGAGCCGGTCAGGTCTGTAGAGGAACTGTTGTGAGAGGTTAAGGAAAAGGTTCGTGAATGAGACGACACAATGCTTGTTTTTGAGTCTTGTGATGAAGTTAGATGTAATTGATCAACGTTTGGGTCTAATGCAATTGGTTTTATTCCGAGGAATCTGGCTTCTTCAATCAAGTTCTCTTCATAGATTTTATCGGTTAATCCATCTTCAAGTTGCAACACCTCGCGGAAATATTTGGTGTCATCAAACTCCGCGGGAACGTCTCTACCTTCGAGCTTCCTGACTGAGGGCCCTCTAGAAGAATGGGAAGACATCGGAGATATTCAGCGTTTTTCCTTGACAAACAATGTCACTTTCTAAGGTGGGCCAAGCTTTTAGGTGAGAAAAATGAACGATCTTGCGCGGGTCTTAAATTTGTGAGCGGAATCGGGATGAAGCGAAATATGGTCGATCATGGAAAATCTCCGTAGTGGACTGGTCGTAATGAAATCCGAATCATACGTGTAAGAGATCAGGGGGTTGGTGGTTCTGCAAGGAAAATCGACGTTGGATGTTTCGTTTCGCTCAAGAAATCAATCACCTTGGTCGCTGCGAACGCGATAAGAATGAAAATTGTGAATATATATCAGTGATCAATCCCTGCTACGTATTTCCCCTGAGTCTCATTTTGCGAAGAGATCAACGCATAACGCGTTGCTTATATGATATGAAGCCTTTTATCTACATGTCGATCAAGTTATGGGTCATGGATACAAGCATGAGAATATTTATGGCCAGTCAAGATGCTAAATGCTGGACTAGTATATATTTGGAATGCACATAGGCTGGCTCTCTCCTGCCCAAAAATCATTCAATCATTGCTAGGAGATTATGCTTTCAGCGATAGACACGGTTCCTAGATAAATATTGTGCCTAGCAAAGTACATGTACTATTAATGAATGTTTGTTTATCTTAGATAAATTAGCGTGGCTAAAATAAGCCTAGCTCAAAACTTATTCTGATTTGTGAAATTGCTACTCTCTCATCCCCTACTGCGATTATTTTATCAAAACCAGTGCATAAATGCGACATGATTATCTGCAGTTATGCCCTGGATATGCCGACAATCCAATCATTGTGGGACCCAGAGAGAATACACGAATACAACAACATCAAAATCACACACTAGTCTATTAGTGTTGGTGTAAACTACATATACATTGTTGGCGAAAATTATGTATCATGATCCAGCATATGTGCAACCCTTACCTGACGTTCCTGGCACTTTAATAGTAATTGTTATACCTACCGTATTCTTAAGGGGCTTGAACAATGTAGAGAGATTGGGTTATAGATGAAGATGCATGTGCGTCGTTGCCCTACTATTTGACCTTTGGTTTTGACTTTCAGAGACCCTTTCTTATTTAATTATTGTAGGAACATGTAAGTCTTTGTTAGTTCTCAGGCTGACAATACTTTAAGAAGAGCTAACCGATAGAAAGATAAGATGCACAAGTATTTAATTGGACATCCTAGCGAGTGTTTGATATAAAATTATTTTGAAGACGTATAACGATTTCGCTCGCTTAGCTATATATGTACATGTACATGGTTAGTTTATGTGCCGGAAAAAGTTGATTATGAGCAGTGAGTGGCCTCAGGCATTTAGCGCGCTCCTAAGGGGGCGTAAGCTGCGGACCATTCCGTTTGAATCCAAGGAAAAAATTAAGACCAACAGAACAAAACAAATGCACAACTCCATAAGTCCGGGCTTTATAGAGTTTTGTAACGGTTGGAAGAACATGTTGTTCTCAGAGGGCGAGAAACCTAGCCTTATTTTTGTCTTAGTTTGGGCTGAAACAACAAGAGAAACTCCTCCTCGAATATCGTCCGGAAAAACTTCGCACAGGCAATTGGCTGGGATAGGCGAACTCTTTACCTTGACACGGCGCCAGCTGTAGACGCTCAACATGTTCGTTGCATTTTCGAAGAAGAGTCGCTTTTGTCAGGGTGATTGAAATCTTAACAGGACAGGCGTTCTTTCTACCAAAACCTTAAATTCTACTCCAAGGATATCTCTGCTACTGAAGCTACTCTTTGCCGCAAGACAGAATGCTGATACTAATCGACGTGCTAGTCACAAAAAACAAGAACTAAAGTCTGTAGTAAGGTAGCTCTTGTCGACTGGATCCTTGATCATACTCTAATTGACACCCTGCCTCGTACGCGTATATCCGTTATTCTTGTAGCGAATGAAGAAATTTATTAGTCGCGATCCACGCTTTGTGTCAGATGCAGTTAGAAAGATTAAGGTGGCAAAAATAAAAGGGATTAACTGGAAGTCACTGCAAAAGGTTTAAAATCGATTCGCGACTACTATAGCTCATCATACCATACAAGAACATCTAGAGTACGGATAAATATGGCATCGTGTGGAGATTTTACTCAACCATTAGAGTGTTTCCATCTTCTGAGAAATCAAGGATCTGCGCAGAATCTCCTGGCAGTTGTGAATGCACACTCATCATTGGGACTATAAAATCATCTGCTCGTATCATCACAACTTTCGTGGTCTTCACGAGCCATCGGCAGTCAGATTAACTTGTTTACCGTAGGAACACCCAATTAGATATGTATAGTGCCTGGCAATGGCTGGACCTTCAACAATCTTGACTTTGGCTGGTAGGGGCTTCTCTTTATTCCGAAGCTTTTCTTATTCAAAATAAGCTATATACTTGCATTGGATGGTCAAGGGAGTCACCCCTCTATTAAGTTCAAGATGATGTGTGGTCAGAATTGTAAAGAGCTCTTAATTGTGCTCTATGTTATTATTAGAAGCTTGTTATTAGAAAACGCAGATTCTTTTAACGTCGATGATGCCACTACAGTTTGAAGCAACGGTTTATTTATTGTTATAAACCTGCTAGTACTGAAGCGCTTTCACCAAAGCTTCTTCTTAGAGCTAGCTAAAATGCCATCAACTTCAAGAATTGAAAAAAAGTTTAGGAATCTAATCCATAAATTAGATGCATCCATTTCGATACACAATGCTCTCGACAGACACTGGGTCCTATTTGTGTAAAAAAGATCTCTCCCCCTCTCTCTCTGAACAAGGACTTAAATCCGTTTCCTTCCAATAGGCACACAAAGATCAAAAGGGGCTTAAATGAGACTGGATAAAGAAAATTGATCGACATGGATCGACCTGAGTTTCTCAGGCCGTTCATCTCATGGGCGAGGAACAGCAAAATTCGTCACTTTCAAGAAGTGAAAAGCTCAGAAAAAGCTTTCTCAACGTTCGCCATTTCTCAACCAAATACCATATATTTACTTCCAACGAAAGCTCGGAACTTTCATGAGAACACATCTCCAAGCTCCATACTTTCTAGGCGTAAGCATACCCAGAATTAAATGTCAGATTTCGATTTAACATGCACAATACAAATAACAACAACAATAACATAAAAAATATCACAAACCGATTCATGAACGACATATGCCGTGAATGGATATCCCCCTCCCTCAAACAAATCCGACCGTTCCGGAAAAATACATCTGGTCGCCACCCAACAGTTTACACACTACTATCACCCCCCAACACTTGCAAGAGAGCGAGAGTTGGCGCCCCCCTTCCTCACTCTGCTCGACACCCCCAGATGTCGAAATGGTCGACACTCGACCTGACAGAAACATTATCAACCCACCCCAAAATTTACAGAAAAGCTCTATCAAAAGGAGCATGGCAGACTTCATCGACGCGGAAGTTGAGAGATTATAGAAACGCGTCGAGCAAGCAAAAACTTTTCCTTAGCACGTTCTGCAGCCTAATGGACGCGTTAGATTATGACGAACTACGAAGTTCAATGAAAGATGCAACAGTTGGTCTCAGAGAAAAGATCCGCAACATCCTTTCGGGCAATTCAGGCAACGTTCAGCCAAGTAATAAGCCCCTTCAAACAAGGACCAGAGCCAAGCAAGGCCCTGGGCCAGCGTAGAAAGCCTACAGTAAACGCTAAAAATCACCAAAAGCCCACCCCGGCTGCAGCTACTCCTCGCGTTGCTATGAAAGCAACTGCACCAATCACCAAACCAACAGAAGGCTCATGGTTAGTGGTCGCCCGTAGAAACATTAATCGGCCGAATAGGCCTCACAACCTGCCAAAACTACCACACCCCTCACACCCCTACCCAACCCATCTCGGAGGCCGGCAAGGGCACACCCGTCACCTGTGGCCCAACCCGACGAAAGGCTCTTTCTGCGACTCAGGGAAGACCACTCATTGCGGAAAACGTCGCCCCACCTTGTCAAGCTGAGCTTAACAGCAAAACTCCAAGTCGCTAACTCTTCGATTCAGCACATTACTATCGTCAATTCAGGATTTGCTATCACTGCTGACAACGAGACAGCCAGAAACCTCCTCCTCAGCGAGGCCCATCGCCTAGATAGCGAGGGAGGCAGCGCTGACCCCCTAATGCAGGACCTCAAGCTGGAAGCGGCATCCAAATGGATCTCAGCCCTTGCCCCGAATGTCCCTGATTACTTGCATTCCTTTGAATTCCCCACAACGACAGAGCCTAGCGCAACCACTAGACTCATGCAGATAACCATACCAGTTACCAGGGAAATATTTATTAAGGAAGTTACGCTCAAAACAGGCATGGCACCAATCTCAGCGCGATCCTCGCATCTAGCACAAATCGACCTGCAAGCGACTGGGTAATCCATTTCCAGGCTGGCACCCCCAAGCTCGGAGATCGACTTATCGAAGAAAGCGGACGTCTTACAGAATTTCACCGCCGGCCAAAAGTTGCCCAATGCAATCGCTGCTGGGAACATTACCCAACCAAAATCTGCTCTAAAGCACCAAGATGTATCAGATGCGTCTCTATAGAGCACCAATAAGGGGCGTGCAAGCAAGTGATCCTCCGCTGCATCAATTACCACGGCCCGCATAGAGCTGATGATCCCGGCTGCATGGCGCGCCCAGCACGCCTAAAGGGAAAGACAGTGCAATAGACTCAGGACCAGCTGACTGACATTCGCCAAAGAGGTCAGAAAGATAGAACAGGAAAAATTCAAGATGCAGAAGCCAAGCAGAAGGCTGCCGAAGCGACTGCAGATAACAACACTCAGCCCGCATCTCAATGCCCGTAAGGAATCACGACCTCACTGGGACAGTTTCCAGACCAAAAATCACAATTTTTTGCTCTAATGTGGCCTAAGGAGGGTCCTCTAACGACATAATTCTACAATCCGCATAGGAAGCCGGTACCGACGTTCTGCTCATTCAATAACCCTGGGCCTCACGATGCGACAACAACTGGCTTATCAAGTCATACCCAGGTTTCGAGAAGCACGCTAAACACTGGAGGAGTAGATACGCCTCGCCCAAGGTCGATAATATACACTAGAAGGGGAAGAGATACCCAGCAGAACTTCCTATGCGGCACATCCTCAGACTTTGCAGCAGCGACAATAGATGGCGTGACATTCGTTTCCATATACTGGGCCCCAGGGGTACATCCTTCCACTGCTGCTAGCATGGAATCCTGACGGACCCACCGTAATTGGCAGAGACTTTAACTCCATACATTCAGACTGGCAACCTCTAGCGGAACGCTCCCACGGAGACGGCCACACCTTGGCCCAATGGATGCTCGACAACGGTATGACCTTGTCATTGAGTCGAGCCAAATCACACTAAAGGCTGTTACAGGCTGCGCCTTCGAGTGTGTCCTAGATCTCATTGAAGCAGTGGTATAACTGTTAAGCGAGCCCCTGTAGATCATAACCTATACCGTCCTTTTCCCAACGTTTAATCTCTCGAGATACATGTATATAGATACCATAGAGACCGTATATAGTTGCTCTTCACTTGGAATAATAACAGTTTTCAACCACTTAACCTTTGTCTCTATTGTGTTTGCGTGATTGCCCTTTCACAGAGACAATACCCTTGATCTAGTATGGTCCAACGCTGGGGCAATTTCTGATGTAGCGTTAGAGCTTGGATCTACCTCTGACCATATGACATTAGCCGTTTCGCGGCCGAACGCCAGGAGGGCGACCACTATCAGACTAAACAGCCCTATCCGCGTGAGCGATGACGCACTGGAGGATTTCACCAAGGCGGTGGCCGAATGGAGCAAAGACATTGGAAGGCAAGAACTGTAGACAGCTAGCGATGTTGACAATCTCGGCAATGACCTAGTAGAAATCCTCAGCGATGCAATCAAAGCCACTGGAAGTCGAAGCTCTCCAGCCAGGCCAATCAGCACCGTGGTGGACAGAGGAGTGTCGAGAGGCAAAGGGCCTATATAGAGCTCTCGGCGATGACGCCAGTAGAAAAGCTTCCCAACGTACAGTCAAGAAGGCAAAACGACAGTACTGGCGCCGAAAGTTCTCCGAAGCAAAATCAGACACTGAGAACTGTAAATGGTTTTGAATCGGATCCACGCCGCGGAGCGACACTCCTCCGCGACTTGCTTCTCGCTAGGTTCACGAGGGAAAATGACATCGAAGTCACTAATGATCTTACAGACTTTGAGCCTGACGCCAATCACTTATCACGGTCGACGGAGGTCACTGAGGAAGAAGCTAGGTGGGTAGCTACATCGTGCCAAGACAAGGCCCCAGGAGCTGACAATATCACTGTTTGACTACTGCGTGCAGCATGGCCAGCAGTCGGATACGCAGTACGTGTTCTGTACGAAGGGTCACTCCGCCTCAAGCACTTCATATCAGTGTTCAAACAAGCCGAGGTGATTCTAATACCCAAACCAGGGCACGACCTCAGCACAGCTAAAGGATGGCGACCTATCGCACTCCTTTCGTGCCTCGGAAAAGGGCTCGAACGTCTTGTCGCCAAGCGAATAGTACATACGGCGCTCTGCAGCCAGAAGCTACCTCAGCAACTGATCGGGGCACTACCCGGCCGCTCAGCCAACAATCTGGTCGGGTGCTTGGTCCACGACGTCGAGCATGCACTGAGCCTCCGACATAAAGTAGTGCTGGTGGCACTTGACGTCCAAGGGGCTTTCGATGCGACGAATGAAAGAGATGGGATGAGCACCGGAAACAATTAGCTGGACAGCCTCCTTCCTGCAGGGGCGATCTGCTTGTGTTAGATACGATGGAGGTGTTACTGATGCAGTAGGACTCGAGTGCGGCTTCCCACAGGGGTTACCTCTATCGCCGATCTTGTTCCTCCTATACATGTCAGAGGTAGCAGGATGAAGTAACTGGAGGTTTGGCTACGCTGATGATTTAGCCGTACTCGGTATAGGAGCAACAGCGACCTTGGCAGCAGAGGCCGCCCAGCGCGAAGTTAACACTATCACGGCCTGGGCAGAAAGCAACGCCGTCGCATTTAACCCAGCCAAGGCGGAAGTCCTATACTTTCTCGGCCCCCAAGCAAGAATTATAGATCTCCCACCGATTATCATCGGAGATGTAGCGATTTAAGAATCCGAAACAATAAGATGGCTAGGAGGTTTCTTGGATAGAGGTCTCACCTTCCGCTACCACTTTTCCGAATGGACAAGAAAAAGCACTCGACTGGTGCAACACCTTCGCTGACTCACCAGGTGCACCCTGGGACCCCATCCAGGACCATTGAACACCGTCATTCGAATAGTCATGATGCCGATCGCACTACATGCCTTCGAGGTTTGGTGGCCAGGACTTACTCGTGACACCTTCAGAGGCGAGGTACACAACTCTTGCAGAATGCAAATTGAAGCAATAGATTGAGTAATTCTAACAGAAATTCGCACCGCTTTACTGACATGGCGGACCATGCCAACTACCGCCTTACGAAGAGAAACCGGAATCCCACCCGCGAAGGATCTGCTCGAAGAATGGCGCCTTTTGTCTGCCGCACGAATCCGCCGCCTCCTAGATGAATTTCACCAGCTACGACTCTGAGCTCTAGAAAATACCGAGGCCGCAAGACGTCGGCTCGGTCTACGAGCTTCCAACAGAGGCCGAAAACCTGCCGATAGAGTCCATGACTCTAGAATACAAAGAATATCGAGGCTATTGCCCGAGACAGAAAGCCCCCCACCCCCATGGAGGCTCACTCCGCCACCCCTGCGGAACAGACAAAGCAACAACTGCCAGAACTACCATAGATTGGCTCAGCCGACTTCCCTCAGACAGATTATGTGCCTACAGCGACGGGTCCAGCGCGGCAGAGTCGCACTCAGCATGGGGCTTCACGGTTTACTTCGGCGGCACCACTACAAACCTCGAGCTCAGCGATTCCGGTCCCCTAGCAGGGGCTGAGGTCTACGACGCAGAGGTACACGAAGCCATGGCAGCTCTCGAAGCAATCACCGCGAATCTCAGCAATAGACATATCGGCAATATATGTCATGCTTGACAACGCCGAAGCTGCGCAAGCCCTACGAACGGGAAAAACTACATCCTCCTACTGGCGGATCCGTAGATTCCGAAGAGCGGCAGAAGCTTCTACAGCTCCCGTCTGTGTTAAGTGGATACCAGATCACGAAGGTATATCAGGCAATGAGGCAGCAGATCAACTAGCCCGAGAAGCGCTAGGACAAATCACCGCCTCCGAGGTCTCAGGGCCCCTCAACATAGTTTCAGCTGGCCGCAAAGCCCAGGCACTGGCGCAGAACTTCTGCCAGGATTGGTGGGACTCCGTGTGCCCGAAAAGGTACGAGGATCTCAACTTACAGATGCGTCGCAAGAAACCACCTGAACTGGCCCTGTCAAGGGCGGTTTACGCGCGCCTTCTAGCAGCCCGAACCGGTCACGGAGACTTT
>JAATOF010001485.1:0-16604 GCA_013170925.1 Podosphaera leucotricha | reverse complement strand
CTATTACATGTACATGTGTAGTGGTTTGTTTTCATTTGGTTTGGTTTCACGTGGTTGTCACTATAGTAACGCAAAAGTGGGGCTATTCACTTAACTTAATTCCTCTCATAAGTTTATTTTCCTGCCTCGACCGACGAGTTAAGTTATCAGAGGTTTGACTGTACAGCCTTTTGTCCTTTCAGGATTCTCGGTTATCAAATCTAGAAACCGTGACCGGATCAGAGAGCTCTCGGCTCTAGATGTGCTGCACCCAAAAAAAAAACCACACTTTCCTACATGCTATCATAGCGCAAGGCAAGACCTATCATCGTAGGTAACTGTTTTAATCCCATTACTAAGCCGTTTTGCATAGATGGGTCCATCATCTACTCGCCGTTCGATCCTAATGCCCTTTTTAATATTGGGCGGCGAGAAATCATTTATGTATTACCGTATTAGGTTCAAGATAATTACATCGATAGGTGCAGCCCGGCAGCCGTTTTCTCCAAGTTGAATTTTAGTAAATAATTAGCTCGCGATATTAATATCTATGGACTATGTTATTTGAAGAAGACTTTTTTGGTTTGGTTCTATATCACTAATTACTTCTTTGTGGACTCTCGGGATTTTCGAATTTCGAGATTAAAAGGGCTGGCTGTAGGAAAGTGTCGAAAAGTCTGAATATTAAATAGTCTTCTCCCCTAAGTTTCATTGCAAAATAAATTTTACTGAGAGATTTTGGTGTTAAGCCAAAAAATTAACGCTAGGGACTACTGCTATTGATCATTCCATAGTTTTCGAAAGACTAGTCCTACAGCGCTGCTGAAATAACAGCAACAATTATTGAGGTATTTTTAAAAAGATACAAAAGTGCATGAAGTTGCCGTCGATGGGTCAAAAAAGGATGAATCAACCAGGGGATGACAGTGGTCGTTCAATTAACATGATACAGCGCTATTCCTAAATAGTAAATAGTCCATGTATTATTTAGCTCACTCCCAAACAGGAAAAGCGTGCTTTAAATTAAGCATGTTCATCGACCTCCCGACTTCCCTCATCAAAATTACTTAACTCTGAGCTTCTCCAGCTAATGGTAAAAATATTGACAAATAAATTAAGCTCTATGTAGAATTAATCTTTTTCTTCTTACAACGTGATATATCTAGTAAGGAATTAAAAATACATGTACATGGAATGAGTTGTTGGTAGTTGGGAGTCTCAAATGACTCGTCTACAAGCTCCTCCACTGGAGAAATTTTACCCTAGCGATAGGTTAAACCTTTCGGCTGGGATGGGAGGCGTGAGGCGGGTCAATCAATACTTGCTGGAAGAAAAAGCAAAAAAGACAATTAAGTATATTATTTCTATGTTCAATTTACATTATTATGTTCTTCTCCTCATCTATCTCGTGCGTCCACGCAATAAAGTTTTCCCCTTCAATAATCTGACTCAATCTTCGCCACATGGAAAATGTATTGGGTGTGGCATCACACATATCAAAATCGTACACTCCGCCCTAACTACATTGCTTCCCACCCTTCTCGGTTGGGCGTTCGTAATATCGTGGGTCTGTAGTGGAAACTAAGTGAAGTAAAGTAGAAGAAGATCGTAACGGTCTGAGTGAAATGACTATCGATAAGAATCTTAAATTAATAAGTTTGAAGGTGGAAAGGCGATAGATTGGTAGATGGTAACTATGAAACATGTAGCGTACACGTTGATTACAATCATATTGTGCGGCTCTTCATGGCTATTCAAACTATGCAGCAGAGCGGACTTATTGAACATGCACATACACATGTTATACCGGATAAAGTTGAAAATCATCGTAGAGCAAAACAAATAAGTGAAAATGCATCCTACAATGAACTTAGACTGGGGCAGGATGCAAATAGAGAAAAAAAAAAAAAAGTGACAAATAAAATGATTTGGTTATTCGCCAAGAATTATTCGTGCTGCAAGTCGGGAATAATTATTACTTCAATAGTATTAGTCGATATTTGAAATGAATTAAGTATTTTTAAGCGATATCAATCAGCACCCCGCTCTCCCCGAAATTACAAAAGATTGAAAAACATTTTATTTAATTACCTTACTCACAGGCTGGCTGTCCCAAAAAACTTTTCGTCAACGTCTCTTGAAGCCTCTGACGACGCTTCTTAAGGCCTCAGAAAAGTGACAGTTTTTTTTGAATAACTAGATTAGGTTTTTACTACCATGAATTCAAATGATGTTAACGACCATTTTACCTTATGGGCGTTAAACGCATTAAGAACGACCGATGAAGGTACGTTAACCTTGATTTTTTTCTCTTAAACATTCATCGCTTCGAAAGAAAAATTTTAAGAATACGCAACATAATTACTCTCATACCTTATTCATTCACTTACTCGACTGTCGCTCTTAATATGTAATTTATAAAGTGATACGAACTTACATCTTTATTTCATAATCACGTGATAAAATCACCAATCATGGGAAATTAAAAATCAGACTAACGAGCATAGGTGTCACTATTTCAGCTCTGTTCGAAAACTTTGAGAAATATTTTAAATGTGATGATGCAGTCAAAGACCTTGTCTGGTCAAGGCTCATTCATAATCACAATGTCATGCTTCAGGGGAGTGTTGAAACTTCCTTGGGAGACTCTCCATTAAGTAAACTAGAACTTAAAGATATATTAGCATTGGGCCTTGGCTACAAAAAGATCTCTTATCGGCAAATAGTTGTCTCATCTGGTGACCAAAACTTTTTCGAAAAGTCACGGTCATCTGCCGTTATAGACACGGTTTCTTCTGACCTATCAGCTAATATGTCTAATCAAATATTTGAGTCAAGTAATCTTGCTCCTGAGTATGGAGTTTCAAAGAACATATTGAAAACTCACGTTTGCCCACAACCTATTTCTACCTCTCTTGAGAACAATTCAACTTCAGTCAGTTCAGCTCAGGCATTTATAGCTTCTCCTCTACCGCCAAAAACTCCAAATAGCGGAGAAGAAGGATGTTTAAGGACTCCGACTACGAAGAAAAATGATGGTTCTTCAAGAAAATCGACTTTTACGCCATATGAACAAATACGATTTGAAGCTGGTATAGCTGGTGTGTATATTAATCCCAAAATAAAAGGAGCTCCTGAATCAACACGAGGTAGACCGTTGAAGCGGCCACGACTAGTGGTTTTCAAGTCGAATAAATTAAAAGATCCAAAATGGTTGGAATTAAGAAAAGGAACTTGGCATGATTATGTTGCTGAGGCCATTGCTTCTCAAATAATTTATGTAGAAAATAATACCCAAGTCCCGCAAAAAAGAAAGATTGAGAAGAGAAAACAGCTATCTGAGGGCTCCGAGACTGCATCGAAAAGACCTAGGTTATCAGAAAACTTAAACCCTGAAATCCAATTAATTGAAGATCAATTTGAAAGTTTCAATTCACCAGCCTCGGAATTATGTAATACACAAACAACTTCCCAATGTTTTACTCCTGAAAGCATTTCGGCCGTTCAACAAATAGTCTGTGAAAACTCTATCCCAAGTCAAGAAAATCCTGCAGTTTCTATTCCTACCAACTCAAAAAAAATTATCCAGCCAAGTCAAACACACTCCACGAAAGGAAGAGAATTAGACCAAACCAGGGAGAAAATATCACCTGATTCCAGCTCTGAAAAACAGGCCCCATCAAAAGTTTGTATAAATGATACAGAGGTACCCTCGCATATGGAGCCTCCAAGAAATTTAAGCCCTGAGATTGATCAAAATCGGTTATCAGCTTCACATCATCAAGTTCCTGAAAATCATACTTCAGAAATATCTTTCCCCGAATTACAGATCCAATACGACTCTACTTATCGTTCGCCATATTTACTTTCAGAAAAAGAGACTGAATTTGAGTCATCGAATCAGCAAATTTCAAATCAACTCACCAATCAAAATAACGCTGAAAATCAGCAAAGTAACACAGCTCAGGTTAGCACACATAAGGTTACAAAACAAAATTCTGATGCCTCAATTGATGATCCTATTATTCAAGATTCTTCATCGTCACATGGTGCAATATCTATGGCTGATGAATCTAAACGGCTCCAAATTGAGGCTTGTATGCAATCCTATGCACCACCATTAAGTGAAGATTCTAGCATGGCGAATACAACTATGGACTGTGCGGCCTCTATAAACAAAATATCGTCCACTTCACTCAACCTGGATACCACACCCGTGGTTGAACTCAACCCAAGTCCCTTAACCAAGGTCGTCTCATGTCTGAGAAATTCCGAACCATCATCTGTCAACGAAATTCAAAAGAATGTTTCCCTCAACCATCCCCAGATTGAAGTTTCCTCACAACCAGAAGCTAGATGTATTGGAAAAGAAGCCGAAGTTAGCCCACTAACTGGCAACCTATCCGCTGATCCTAAGCTTCAAAAAAATTTGAAGCGTAAAAACTCGATATTTGATACACAGGATGAGGAAGCCCAAAAACAAAATTCTTCCAAGAAAATCAAGTCAGATCCAAAGAAGAGAACACGAGCTTCTGGATTTGTTGATGGCGCAGAACCAGATCTTGAAAAAGCTGCAACCATTCAATTTCCTCCAGAGAACGATCGTTTAATCTGTCGATATCAAGGGAAAGCCGGAAATTTATTGCTCTCAGATAACAAGCAATTATTACAATTTTATGCTGTAGACCAATCCCCTCCTGAGGCCCCGTTGGTCAAATTGGAGATTCCTAACATATCTCAAAATCCTATAACTTCAATGGCTGGTTCGATACCAATGGAATTACGAATTAAAACTACAGATCAATCAAATACATTAACCGTTTATCCATTCGAATTTTCTCCGACACCAAAAGCTTCTGAAGCGGCCAATAACATGCGGGCAAAAATTGTTGCAGGAATTGTTGCTTGTAAGTTTCGTAGCGGTGAAGACTATCATCATCCAGTAGAAATTAAAGACGAAATCCAAAAACCTTACATTTGTGAAAAGTGTACAAAACGGTTTAAAAACCAAAACGGGCTTGAGTATCACCTCTCAAAAGCAGCTACAACTTGCAATCCTAATTATGATCCGAATATTGGACCAGGAAAACGTGGAAGAAAAAGGAAATTACCTCACGAGCTTAAAAAAAAGAAGTCTCGACAGAATAATCACACTTTTCTAAGTGAAGAGTCTCAAAATCCTGATCACGAGAAAAAAGAAAGCGAGAAACTAACTTCTGCCAATGATTCAAATTCTTCGAATAGCAGTGACGATTCTGTCATTCAATGGGCTTTAGAAAATGCAACGCCAGGAGTTGGATCCCGTAGGGATAGGCCCATTGAGCCTTCTAAAACACGGACCAACGAACAAAAATTCCATAACGTTTCAGAAGTTTCGGAAGAAGTCATGCTATTAAGAAAAATTGCTGAAGAATTTTCCGAAAATGCAGGTGAGATAAACTTTTTTTTTGATTAGGCTCAAAGCGTAAAACCAACTGACTTGTCATAATTTTAACTATAGACCAGGCCTACAATTTAGACAATCTCAATTTTGAAGGATACGACAATCTAATAATGTCGCTGGTCAGAGCAAATAAGAATGTTTTTCCGGGTGATAAAAGTCTCTGGTTTGCCTGTGTGGGTGCATGGCTGAAAATACAACGCATGGAAAATTTTCCTAGCGTCAACTTAGTTGCTGTTCCTGAGTATAAGACTTGTAGTCAAAATCTTGAAAGCTTAATAGAGAATGGAAAGCTAGAAAAGCACAATGTTGAATTCCTTGACGAAACTGGAAAACAAGTTTTTCGATATTTTGTTAGCGTTCCTGGTGCTGATCTGAATACTTTAACGGTTAGGGAACTTCATGAATCAATGAAAATTTCATACCCTGATCATTATATTCCATCTGAATTTTCTCCTTCAGCCTTAGTGTTAAAGAGACTAGCCAGATCCGAAGAGAAGTATAATTCAACGTCAACTATTCGTAACGAACCTGCACAGAGCCACGAAATATCAGAGCGACCGAGTCCTCGACTAGAAACCGCTGATTCTGATTCTGATTATACCGCCAAACTTAGAAATCATAAGAATATTGATGTGCCAGGAAATAGTAGAGAAAAAATAGATTGTAGGACTGATAATAGTTTATCAACTCCCAAAAAATCGAATGTTCGCATTCGAGAGAAACCTTTGAGCACCAAGATCACTAGGAGTTCACAGAAGCCTCCTAAATCGATCGCCGGGACTCCCAAATTATGCGCAGTTGTGCAAATTAAAGAATCTCAAAAAGCGAAGAGTTGTGCAAGAAAAACCTCAAAAACAACTACTATCAGTTGTCAATTTTGGAAGCCAGTGTCTTTTTTGCAGAACTCCAAAACTGGAGCATGGGAACTACCTCCATTCACGAGCAGCAAAAGCCCTACAGTGCGATCGACCTACCGGTCGCGACACCTACCGGAGGCGATAACTTTCTTACAAGCAGAAAATAGTACTTGGTCAATTCGTCCTTTCGGCCATGGCGCGACCCCGATTTACTCTAGGCCATCTCGTATGACAACTGGGAACCCTAATGGGATAACGTATTTGGAGAAAAAACACAGCTCCTTCCGCCCAATTATGTATCCACCCGTGAATAATATGGTACATTATCCATTACCTCTTTCCAAACACTTTAAACCCGACTCTACTGTTGCAAACACACCCACAACCCGAAAATCTAGAAGTGTGAGAAGTAAGCCTCTTAAATCTAGTAACGTGAACACAAAAACACTCAATTCTCCTATAATAGTAGATCCGGCACCGGTCAGTCTTAATGATCAAGCGCATGAAACAATAGCTTCTGATACCCCTCAAATTTCAAAACGAGCAAAAAGATACTCAACGCGCCAAAAAATTGACCACGAATTTAAGATCGATTTGGATGATGACTTGGGATCTATTCATCATGCAGCAGAGCCAAACACAAAGGATAAAGCCAGCCTTAGTGAGCTAGAAATATCAAGTCTTTTCGAACCTAAAAAACTTGGATCTGAGGCAGCTCGAAATCCAGGACTCGAGACGCTTCCTCCCAGCGTTGGTATCTCAAACTCCGTCTATACGCTAATTACGCAACGAAGTTTAGATTTTCCAGTCAACTTCTCCGAGATAAAGTTTATTGAGCCTCATTCTGCTTCCCATGATTCTGAATTTGCTGCAGGATCCTGGGTGATACCCGATGCGGTTGAGTATAAGTCTGATAATTATGAATTGCGATGGGACAAACAACTAGCATTGGACTTGGAATCAATACCCTACCGAGACTTAACATTTGCGCTCAATATTGAAGAGACGGTTCCTAAAAATTCCCGGCCCCAACCTCAACAATTGAAATCAACTCGCTCTAGGCCAAATGTCGGTTCAAGCAGGCTCAGATGCACTCGAATACTTACTCACTTGAATGTGGACTTTTGCGGCATAGGTGATGGACCAGAAGCTTCGGCAAAATTTCTTGGTATACCTATGGCTGCAGCAGATGATATTGCCCAATTGCGCAAAAGGAACTCACATGATAGTATGTCGCTCATGGTAGAAAAACGCTTTATTATCGCTGTCGTCATTATTCGAGCCCTTACGGGAGGGATCGAATGCCTGACAGATTGGGTCCTTGTATCGTTGTTATTTCCAAAATTTTCGTTAAACTTCATTAAAGGTCATTGGAAACAGCTTTTGATTAGACACAAAGATGCGATTGAACGACTTGAACGAGACTTTCAAGAAAATTTTGTCAATGCTTATGAATCTGGTGAAATCCCAGCAATTGACTATGACAATCTTCAGGATTACGATTGGAATAATTTGGTTGACTGGACCATCAACAATATTGATACGAGCTTTAGCCACAAACCAATAAGCATCCCAAGTTCACGGGGTGAGCTTGAACGTCGCTACAAATTAGAAGTTCTTGAGTCTAAAGAAAGTTGGAGAGATAAGTGTTTCGAAACCAACGCTGCAACTTATAGGAGGCTTGATTATGCTAGTTTTAATGCCTTGGCTGTCCCAATCAGAAAAAACCGAGAACCCTCTTTTGATTCCGAATTCACCGATCTTTCATTCACCAAGTCATGGATTCGGGCCATAGCATTATCACCCGAGGATGAATCTTCTCTTGATATGGCCACTGAAAGGCTCAAAGAATTTGGGGATGAGATAGTTGCTCGTGCTCTTGCTGAGCTGATTGATTCCAAAGTCATCATGCAACGTTCAAAGAAGCGTCCTAATACAAGTAATCGAAGCTATGAAGCTACCGAATTGTTCTCACGGCCACTCAGAAGAGAAGTCAAACCTAAGTGCTTTCGCGATGCGAATGTCTTCAAACGATATTTGGACTCAGAGTTTAGAAATGGCAAAAAAAGTATCAGGGTGGATTACATGGCTTGGGATGGGGACGTAATGGTGATCAGCAACCTCTTAGCCCAAAGCCGTATCGAACTCTTGGCTGTTGGCGTTCCCAAAGAAAAATTTGGTTTGACGGAGGGTGGCTACGAGACCAAAAAAATTCCTCGCGAGCGCTTACGTTTTGAGGTAGATATCTACCCAACTTCAACCTATCTTTTTGAAGAGGACAATGAAGTGGTATTCAAGGCACAGAGCATGGGCCCCCCACGCGGGAGTCAAGCGGCTCTTCCGGTTTGGTACAGCGTGAGTGAAATGGTCATCGAAGTTATGTGGAAAGAAGTATTCTCAGCCGTAGCGCAGGTGATGGCGCTGCGCGCCGGCGTGACCATGCAAGAGCTAAAGCGTATCTTCACTCCCACCATGGAAGGCTGGGAAGTAAAGCTCTTACTTGACTGGGGTGAGCACGTTGGGTTATTCCAACGCCTACACCCGGAGATTGACGGCTGGATTGTCGGAGAGTGGTGGTGGACGTACGCTATGACCTTATTTGCGCAGGATCGGTTTACAGCTGGGCAAGAGGTGCGCTATGAGCCGAAGGATCCGTTCACGATGGAAGGCCGCCACGCCGGATGAATGGGCGTGACTGGGCAGCTTCGGAAAGGTGTGTAACGCGGGTGGGTGTATGAGTAGTCACTTTGGCGTATTTGAGGCATACCGAATCTTATGATATTCATGTACTGTAGAAAATCCCCGAATATTCCCTGTACGTAAACATAATGAATTTTTTCTTTTCCTGTACCGAATTCCATGCATATCCGCTCTGTCGCACTACAAGTCGACCCTCCGCACACCTCCTTCGCGCGGATACTGAGGCTTTCTCTAACTACCCGATAGTTATGCATCCTACCCACTACAGGTCGTCAATCGATCCAGATCATCTAGTCAATCTCCGCATCATCATCCGCTACTACGCTAACCATGATTCTCACCGGATGGGGATTTTAAGGAGAACACGAGAAATATCTTTGCCCACCGGCCTCTCGTGATCCTACGATTGCAGATGTACGCGCTTCTACTTATCCTTGCATACATACACACTGTGGCTCTTACACATATGATTATGGCGAAAATTTCTGGTTCTGACGAACAGATTGAATCTGACCGCAGGTCTGCTGCATTGCCCTTGGAGAATCTCACGTGATCTTCTACAGAACGGGCGTCCGTCATGCGGACTGCGAAATCGTGGACTCGTCTCTGCCTCCGGGACTGAGATATGTCGTTGTGGCTCATATGCCGTCAGTGTCTTCCCGTCCAGGATCACCACCCATGCGTGCCCGCTCCATGGCACCGACGGTGGCGCGCCACCTCCATCTCGACGCTTTCAGTGAACCCACCGTCGTACATCTGCTCCGGCTACATTACCTGGCGGCATGAGTCAAGGATGCGGATCATGGGAGTTTTCTCGCGACTTGCGATTCCCACGAAGTTCGGCGCTCGTCCCCAATTATGGTGGCGGGGAAGGAACGTTGTAGCTCATGTGGACACGCATATCATCGCTGGGAGATGTCTTCCCTGTTCACCCTCACATCGCCTTCAACTCCTCGCGGAATCGATGCTAAGGGTCGAGCACGTGCTTTCTAGTGTTCCTATTCATTCCTTTGGATTCGCTCTCTCAGGACCATAATTCCTCTTCAGATCTCCCCATGGAGCTCTATTGGAGATTAGTCCAAAGAGGCAGATCAGACGAGGCAAATGATGTTTTTCGACCCGAGCAGCGCATGTGGAATCTGCGCAGTATGCTTGGGTTCATGATCTTAGTGAAAGATGATTTATGGACAGGGGAGATGTCTCCATACTTCTGATCAAGCTTTGGGCTATTGAGATACGAAAGTATCATTGCTTGTTCATTTGTTCCATCACCTTTATCATGTCATGAGCTCACACTCTTCCTGAAGTCCATCTGAAGCTTGTCCATGAAATAACATTACCTCTGATCAAAAATTAATTGGTTTTGGTGATACATCTTCAAAATATCCATGATAATGGATTTCAGGGGCTATTCTACTAAAGTCTGTATCATCTGTGAACTCGAGCTCCGGATGACGATTGTATGGTGTAGCACGCGACAGATTGAGAGACTGAAGGAGATCAGATGAATGCGGAGGAAGTCGGAAAATATGAGAGTAATACTCCATGCATTTCAGGAGGAATATAAGTTTGGTATACCTACTTAGTGGCTAGCAAGTACCAGAAGTTGTTCCTTGCCATTGAGAGGCATAATTTCGGAAAGAAAGAAATAGCTCCAGTACTAATTCCAATGCTATTTTTCAAGAAGTTGTAGATTTTTGCCCCAAAACTAACGGGCATATTCATGTGACGCCTTGCAGTGGAAGCTATCTTAATTGACATCACCCATATACGATTCTGCAGTGAAGCTCAACTACTAGTAGCCGAAACAAGTATCCTGGTGTCCAAATCAACCACAAGTGCGCCAGCAGAACCGTCAACATCCCACATATTTTCCTCACGCACGTCATGCTGATTTACCTGGCATTTGAATCGTGATTTAGAGACTTACTTCTGCTGACTTGATATGTCAGTGTATCGATGAGTAGCTTTAATGATTCTTGTCATGACTGATTTGATGCTTGGGGTCTATGGTAGAAGCCTGAGTGACGATGCACACCCAACAACGGAGTCTCCAGTGTAAGGAGTTGGGCAGCCTTTCTCCGAACGCGAGAAGGAGACTACCAATCTCATCTTACTCAAAGGTTAAAGATAGATTTTTCTTGTCCCGGAGTTAGTGTCAAGGGGCGCTGATAAGTGATGCCACTAACGAAGGTGCAAAAAGTTGAGTAAAGCAGATTGTGTGAGTTAACAGTAGCATGAGTGGAACATACTTGAGTATATTCATTTTCATAAGAATTAATAGTTTATTTAGTGTGTATCGAGATAGATGAGGATAAATTAGAGGTGTTGATTAGTGTACATCTTCTCCTGGACACGAGAAAAATAATTATGGACAGTTATTTTGATCCTCAGAGGCTTTAGTTCTTATGACCCAGCTCGAAAATAGATAGTTACATCATTAGATTGTATTCTATTTGATTAGATTATAACTACTTGTATGTCTATTTCGAAAATATTTGTCTCTACCACAAAATTCTAATAACCTATATTAGCATATTTTGTTAGCTATGAAGCTTTAAAGAGCCTTGAATATACACTGATAACTAAAAGTCATATCAGATTTTGAGTGCCTACTGAGCTTAGGAGGTCCTAAATTCTATAAGTATGTTCGAATGGGAGGCCTATATATTTTTAACGTCTGCTCTTTGACCAAGGCGACGTTCTACATGGAATTTATTTTTTTCTTCTATAATTGCTATCAGCTTTTTAAGGAAACCTCAATTTTCCGAAATAAGATGTGGTAGGGATTTACTTTGTAGCGAACAGGCATAAATAGATCGTTGAAATATTGTAGAGAAACTGTATGTTAATTGATTACCTACCTTCACACCAAGCCATTTTGAAGAACTAACTTAAAGGCATTAAATGCGCAGTTAAAGGTAATATAAATTTGGGGTGATGAATGTTTCTAGGAGGCAAATGAACCATATGGTTTTGTATTACTAACTAAGCGTCTTCAGTTTTTGAGAACGATACGGAGGGTTTTCGGATCTGTATACACGTCAACTGCACTGCCTGTGAGTAATCAGTTTAGTAGAAAGACAAATACTACAAGCAAAATTCAAAGAGCTTCTTGCAATCAAATAAAGGAATTCCGTATTATTCAGAGAACAACCTGATCCACAGCATCAGTATTCTTAACGTGTAAGGATTTGTAAAAAAAAGATTCGAGGGTTGGAACTGAGCTGTATGATCTATTACTCCCAGAAAATTAGTAGCCTTTGTAACATGTATTCTTAGAAACACATACTGAGATCCATGGGTCAAGTGTATAAGTACTGCGAAGTAAATGTTTATATTGCTTTCGTGCGTGAAAACAAACTACTGTAAACGGCATCCACGACAGGTGTAGCACTTATCATGCGGCCACCAAAGTATCTACCGTTAAGTCCCTTGATTGCGTTCTCTCCACCTTGAACTCGATCGAATTTGAGATAGATGTCGCCCTGTGAATTTGGATCTAAAGCAATGTGAACAACATGACCATATTTTTCTTCGGCTTCAGCCCGAACGTCGTCTTCCAGTTCTTTTTCCCAATTGTCACCTTCTTCTCTGGAGAAAGTATTAGCGGTATCTTTACGAAATATCTTATCGGAGTGCTTACTCAGCCGGGTCGAACATATTCTTTAGCACCACACATCTACTAGCCATATTTACGTTGACTGGTAAAGGCTTAGTCTCTGTCTTGGGTTTTAAAATCTCACGTCTGTCGTCTCGGCCCTTTGTGGAAGGGGTGGGGTCATCAGTCCTAGCAAGTTTCCTCATCAACGCATCTCGACTATAGTTGTTAAAGTTTACCCCGCCAACATCAGTATCATCAAGAGCACTGGCGCCGCCGGCACCTTTATCGCTATCGCGACCTCCAGCACGATCAAAATTGCTGCCGCCCGCTACTTGAGGGCCACGGCCGCCTGCACCTGAAAATGCGGAACCCTGGAATTGTTGTTGGTGACTCTGGCCCTGGAATCTTTGCAAAAGACTGGCAGTAGATTCGGGGGTAAACTTATCGTTTCCAAGCCCAACACGAATTGGACGTCCTGCTAAGTCAAACCCATTCATCTTTTCGAGAGCTTCACGTGCCTGGTTTGGATCACGAAACCTTTTAAGATTTAGTATAGAATTCTAATGTTAAAAATGAATACGTACTGTACAAAACCGTAGCCTCTGCTGCGACCTTGTTCTTCTTTTTGTAGTTGGACAAACTCAAGTTCACCAAAAGGTTCGAAGACATTCTGTAAATCGCTCTCAGTGATACTGAAATGAATATTACCCACATATAGTCGATGAAATGGTATCTGATTGGAGTTACTCCCCGTAATTTCTGGATTGCGGACTTGTCGATTTTTTTCGGCTTCTGTGAGCTGAGCGATAATGGGAATCCCTAAAAGTTTTTGCCCAGTAAGTTGAATTGCAGCGGGGACCGACTCTTCCTTTTTAAACTCGACGTAACCAACACTAGGAACAAAATTAGCTAGTTTTTGATTCTGTAATATTACGTTACATACCCTTTTGATCGACCACTTACTCTGTCTTTAACAATTTGTGCTTCCTTGACCGGGCCGACTTTTTCGAAGAAAGCGATAAGTTCTTTAGTCCTAAGACGAGCAGCAAGCTGTTGAACAAAAACGGTACGACGATCACGCTCATCTTCAGTTAAGGGTGGAGTACTTTCACGTTTAGGACTTCTACTTGGTCGTCTTACTTCGGCCCTGCTTCGTCGATCTTCTCTAGGTTTTATGAGATCTACTTCGTCACGATCTCTATGTTCTCCTCGAGGGCGATAATATCTGTTAGGACTTCTAGAACGTGAATGAGGGCGCCCACCACCTCTGTAGAAGTCTCCCGCTCGCCGACCTAGGTCGTCTGGGCTATCTCTATGGCGACGTGAGTGTCGTCGGTCATCATCGCGGCTTTTGCTTCTGCGCCTACTCTTAGAGCTCCCGTGAGCACTTCCGTGATCACTCATTGGAGTTTTGATAAGTTCTTTTTCTCCATTCATCTCCCGACGGGTTCGGTCTCGGCTACGTTCACGTCGTTTGCGGTCTCGGTCACGATCTCTGCTGCCGTCTCGATTTCGGTCTCGATCACGTCGTTCGTATCGCTCGGTTCTGTATCGATCATCTGTGTCTCTTAGCCTGGAGCTCCCGTTGATTTCCGCCTTGCCGTTGGCAGCTGAGTCGAGTAATGCTTCTACATCGAGAGCTGACATTGTAGGTGAAGAGTAAGCTCTACGAATCTAAATTATTTATATGGATTTTCGAGATGTTCAGGTGTTAAACGTAATATTTCGATAGATTGATGTCGTTTTAGAACTATTGAATGAGTTGTCTATTTTTTGGAAAGCGGAGCCGCCAGTATAGAGCTCAGACCTCCTGTAAACCCTGATTGGATTGTCGGATGGCAAAGATCACGCGCAGTTTACCGCGGCGGCTAATTAATTAGTAATACGAAACGTCCAAAATTAGCCTGGAATAACCATTATTTGGTGTCGATAAACTGGGTCGGATGGTCTAGTGGTACGTTTTCTGGGCCATTATTCCAAGAAGGGGCTGGGAATCGTGACTCATTCAATGCAGACCATTTAATCATGTTATATCTGATCTGGCGCCATGAAGCTCACACAGGTGTCGCTATCATTCAGATATTAGGAGGATATGATAATGTTAAAACAAATGATTCGTTTACTGATATGGGGAACCTCGCTAATAATCTTGGACTATCTAGACATATCACCAATATCATTAAAGATCTCAGTTTTCGTCCACGTTGTAAGACCAAAGCATTGGTGGATATTCACGCATGAAGTCACATGCCACAAGACTTTAATCTCTTCCAATGGACCCTACAAATTAAATATAAGTATTTCAATCGTCAAGCCGTTTTTTTCTAGAATCGTGTTCAAATCTCGTCATTCGCGTCAGAGTCTGGCAGCCGCAAACATTCATTACCAAAAAGGCCTTATTTACAGGAAAAACTAGCCAGATAATGAGGGACAATATTTGACTCACCACGTCTATATTAATCCTGCAAATGATTGTCTGCCTCAATTTTTCAGGGTACACGTAGCGTTAGCTTGGGCTATGTCAACCATTAAAAATGCTAACTAGGATACGTTTAAATGATTGAGTATTCTGAAACCATCAACCAATAAATTCAGAGCAATCTCAGTACTATAGCTGTGCCAATTTTGGACATAGATGTAGCGACTGAATTTTTACACAAGTCACTTATCTATCTCTCGACTAAAAGAATTACCAAATGTAAACATGGGGCTCAAATGATTCATCAACAACGGAAATTTTACCTTCATATCTAAAGATACAATAAGAAGTTGACTGGGCCAAGCACTTATGCACGGTCACCCATACGAAGCTGAGAGTGGAATCTCTCAAACCGTGGTACACCTAGGTGCTAGTTAGGAGGACCGGGGGGCTCTTTATTGATCAGAACCTCCTGGATTGGAAAGAAAGTCACCGAGAATTCTCATTATCCAAGAAAATATCAAGTCACGTTAAGATTTGGATTTGTACTTCTCTTCGACATACTGAGGAAGCCCCTAACCCCTCTAGAAAGCTATTAAGTCGGATCACGACCCATGACAGTCTCTCTCCGTATTCTCTCAGCAGTCGAGGACTATTTTTGTAAGGGCTTAATTATCCTTCATGCTGAGAGAAAGTGCGTAATGGGCTGTGTGTGTTACGGTATAGACCTGTGAGGCTAAGTATCTACGAGTCTAGCACTCCTAGAGCTGGCACTCACGAAGCAGATATAGTATGTCATTTGATGCCGAGATAGTTGAGGAAGAATATGTATCTTAAAATAGAACGACAAACATTCTTAAACTCTTACTACCTTTAATCGACCCCGTGACATGAGAAACCAGGAGAAGCGTGGTTTCTAGGCAAGAATAGCTTGGTTTTTTAAGAACATAGACCGAAGACTTTAAAAAACGGCCATGTACCACACAAGTCCCAAAGCTATTCCAATCCATGTATACAATCTTCAGTGCTCAATTCTGAGGAGGGACGCTAAGTTCTTTTAAGTTTCACACATCTAAACGATCATCCAGATGGACCTTCAAATATGGCCAACAATGAATCGATAAATAGCACTTTCGGTAGAGAGAGGCTAGTAGCTCTCAAGGAAAACCCATCAGTGACCAAATTCTTATCCATCGAGCAAGCTCAATGTATCATGACTAGTGGTACTTGTCGGTCCAAATTACCGGTATCTGACGATGGTATATCTAATTCTTATTCTTCTATGTTTACGGTCTATGTAAAGAAATAAATACACGCGTATTAGGTCATGTGATCGCGCACTAGTACCGACAGTACTAGATTAGCAATAAGCTCAATCTCGACGTTTACCGACACTGCTCACACGTTCATACATGTATAACGATAAGACTCAGAGATTGCCCATAATACACACGCACTGTACTACTGGTGGACCGCCACTATTCAATTATTCGAGCTCATCTTAAACCCTTCACACTGGCGCCCATTAGAAATCTCCATACAAACCATAAAGCATCGTCTCTTACGATAGCACGAAAGACGCAACAAAGACCTCCCCACATT
>JAATOF010001480.1:0-12059 GCA_013170925.1 Podosphaera leucotricha | reverse complement strand
GATCCGCCAGCACCAGTTCTCGAAGGTCGAGCTGGTGTCGATCACGACGCCGGAGGAAAGTCTCGCCGAGCACGAGCGCATGACGAATTGCGCAGAAGAGGTTTTGCGCCGCCTTGGGCTCCCGTTCCGCACGATGCTGCTTTGCACGGGCGACATGGGCTTCGCGTCGCAGAAGACCTATGACATCGAAGTCTGGCTGCCGGGGCAGGATGCCTACCGCGAGATCTCGTCGTGCTCCGTGTGCGGCGATTTCCAGGCGCGGCGGATGGGCGCGCGGTATCGCCCCAAGGGCGCGAAGGACCTACGTTACGTACATACCTTGAACGGATCGGGATTGGCCGTCGGGCGGACGCTCGTGGCCGTGCTCGAGAACTACCAACAGGCCGACGGCTCCGTCATAATTCCGGATGCGTTGCAGCCGTACATGGGCGGCCTGACGAAGATCGAGAAGGTCGGTTAGTTCGCTCAGCCGTCATGCGGACGGGAGCGGGAACGGAGAGATGATGCGGATCCTGGTGACAAACGACGACGGCGCGGGAGCACACGGCCTCTCGGTGCTGCACCAGATCGCGAAATCGCTTTCCGACGACGTCTGGATCGTGGCGCCCGAGATGAACCAGAGCGGCGCGTCGCATGCGCTGACGCTGCAGGTGCCGCTGCGCTATCGCGAGATCGGCGAGCGGGCTTATGCCGTTCGTGGCACGCCCGCCGACTGCGTGATCATGGGCGTTCGTCACGTGCTTAAGGACAAGGCGCCGGATCTCGTGCTGTCGGGCGTCAATCACGGTTCGAACCTCGCCGAAGACGTGACCTATTCCGGCACCATCGCGGGCGCCATGGAAGGGACGCTGCTCGGCATCCGCTCCATCGCCATGAGCCTCACCATCGGTTTCGATCCTGAGGGCAGGCAGCACTGGAAAACGCCGCTCGAGTTCGGCCCGCGCATCGTCGAGCAACTGCTCGCCGGTGAATGGCCGGCGATGACGCTCATGAACATCAACTATCCGGATCTTGCGGCGGCTGACGTGAAGGGCATCGTGGCCACGCGTCAGGGGCGGCGCGACCAAGGCGGGCTGCATATCGAGCAGCGCGCCGATACCTGGGGCGACCCCTATTTCTGGGTCGGCTTCGAACGGCGCCGGTCCGACCCGCCGCAGGGCACCGACTTGCGTGCCATCGCGGACGGCATGATTTCGGTGACGCCGCTGCACTTGAACCTCACGCATGAGGCGACGCGTGAGGCGCTGGGCAATACGCTCACGCTCGGAGACGGTAAGCGCCTCAAGGACGCTGGCTGAGGGTTCTGAACTTGTTGTTCTGCCAACCTTCGTGATGTTGAAGCCAATCAAAGTCGAACTCATTCCGCACAATCCTTTGTGGTCGGCAATGGCCGCAGAGGAGGGCGTGTTGCTCGTGGCGGCTTTAGAGCCATGCCTCGTTGGCGTGCATCACGTGGGATCAACCGCTATTCCGAATATCAGGGCTAAGCCTGTGATCGATCTGCTGCCGGTTGTGAGCAGCGTGGTTGAGCTGGATAGACGGAAAGCCGATATCGAAGCGCTGGGCTATGAGTATTGGGGTGAGTACGGATTACCCGGCCGGCGTTACTGTACGAAGTCAGATCCCACTACGGGAAAACGGATCGTGCAGCTTCACTGCTATGTTGAAGGCTCGCCGGAAATCACCAGGCATCTCGCGTTTCGCGATCATCTTCGCCTCAATCCCAATCTCGCGCGCGCCTACGAGCGGGAAAAAGCGCGCTGCCAAGCGCTCCATCGCGACAACTCGCATGACTACAGCGATTGCAAGAGCGGCTGGATCAAGCGGATCGAAGCGGAGGTACTTGCGGCGCTCTCTAGGGAATAGCTCTTTCTTCCAAGCCAGCACCGTCTTGCTGCGGCAGGTCGGCAGGCGCCGTCAAACGACGTCTTAGGGATTTGGTTGCCACGCTGATCGACGCCGCCAAGTCGCCCGGATTCCTCCGTCATCGCAGCACAATCGCGGCGTACGGAAGAGGTGTGTGCGGGGTATCGTAATATTTGGCTGCTGCCGGGCTGCCATCCTCGGTGATTACCCGCGAACGCGACGCGAATATCGCGTCCGTTAAGGTTCTCTTAACTCGTTAAGGGTTACCTGAGATGGGTATCTAGGGTGAGTGGCATGTTAAGTTGTTTGCGTAAATGTCATCTAATTCCCGGTGCACTCTTCTTTTCCGCGGCTGCACTGGCCGGCTGTAGCGCCGACGTTTCCAGATTTGATCTCGGTTTTTCCGACGGAGCGCGCGGGAGTTTGCAGGGTTCTTCCTACGGCTCGACTGGGCGTACGGCGTCTTCGGAATTCGGCTCCTCGGGCTATGACCGGTCGAGCTATCGCACGAGCGAGGTCAGCCGCTCCGAACTGCCGCCAACGCCCCAGCAGGGCATGACGACGGCGGCCATCGCCCCCCAGCAGAGTGGTTCCTACGGAAACAGCTATAGTCCGTCGGGTCAGCCGAGCTATGGCGGGTCATCCAACTATGGATCGTCCTCTGCAGGCTACGGCTCGCAGCCTTCGACGTATGGCGCGCAGCAGCGCACGCCGCAGTACGGCGGTTCGCAGTACGCAGCAACGACGCCCCCGTCCTATGGCGGGTCGTCGGATAGCGGCTATTCAGCAGCGCCTGCCCAATCGCACGGCCACGTCGCGCCGATCGCGTCGCGCGGAGACGTCGGCGCAGCAGGCGGCGGTGAGACCATTTCCGTTCGTCCCGGCGACACGCTCTATTCGCTGTCGCGCCAGCACGGCGTGACCGTCAACGAGATCAAAGCGGCCAACGGCATGACGTCGGACAGCCTGCAGCCGGGTCAATCCCTGCGCATGCCGGGTTCGTCCAAGGGCCGGTATGCGACGGAAACCGCGCGTCCGCCGCGTGAGAATTACGAGACGATTGCTGTCCGTCCCGTGCAGCAGGCTGGCGCGGCCGATGCGCCTTCGGACTGGACCCAATCTTATACCGTTCGCCCGGGAGATTCGATGTACGCCATCGCGCGCGAGCATGGCGTGAAACTCTCGGACCTCGAGCGCAACAATGGCATCACGGATTCCCGCAAGGTGAAGCCGGGTACGACGTTGAAGGTGCCGGGCAGCGCCCGTGGGCAGACCGTGGCTGACGCGTCGGCTCCGGGCGAAGCGTACAGCGCTCCTAGCTCTCCGTCACACCACAACGACACGGCTCCGGCAGCTGCGGAAAATACCGCGCGGCCGGACCATACTTCGGCGCCCGAGCGTGGTGTCGTGAGACTTGGCGAGCAGGCCCCTGTTGAGCCGCCGAGCGCGGTCGCACAGGCTCCGGCCGCTCCCGCTGCGCCGTCAACGCCGCAGACGCCGACGATGCTCAACGGAACGGGGCTGGCAGGTCCGGGTGCACCGTCCCAGCAGCAGCCCCCGCCGCAGCGTGTCGCCGCCATCGATACGGGCACAGCAACCGATGCGGTCTCGCCATCATCGCCGCAGAACTCGACGTCCGTCGCCGGTTTCTCGAAGCTGCGTTGGCCGGTGTCGGGCCGCGTCGTGACAGGCTTCGGGCCGCGTCCCGATGGAACGCATAACGACGGCGTCAATCTCGCCGTACCGATGGGCACAGACGTGCATGCGGCCGAAAGCGGTGTCGTCGCTTATGCGGGCGACGAGCTCAAAGGCTACGGCAATCTCGTGCTCGTGCGTCACGACAACGGCTGGGTGACGGCGTACGCGCATGCGGACGAAATCCTCGTCAAGCGCGGCGATCAGATCAAGCGTGGACAGGTGATTGCGAAGGCTGGGCGTTCGGGTGACGTCGACCAGCCACAGGTTCACTTCGAGCTGCGTCAGGGACAGAAGCCGGTCGATCCGACACCGTTCATGGATCGGCTGTAGGTTTAGACAACGAAATGCGGTCGGCGGGGCGTGGCGAGAGCTGCGCCCCGTTTTTTGCGGCAAACGGCATTCGGCACACGGCAATCGAATGCTGCTGGCTTATTGCCGATTGCCGTCGTCCAGCGTTTTGCCGAGGCGGCCGGCGAGGTCCTGCGTGAATTGCCAGGCGACGCGGCCCGAGCGGCCGCCGCGCGTCATGCTCCATTCGATGGCTTCGCGGCGCAGCTCCTCCCGCGAGATGGGCAGGTCGAAGTGCTTGGCGTAGCCTTCGACCATCGCGAAGTAATCGTCCTGGCTGCAGTTGTGGAAGCCGAGCCAGAGACCGAAGCGATCCGAGAGCGACACCTTTTCCTCGACGGCTTCGGATGGGTTGATCGCGGTCGAGCGCTCGTTGTCGACCATATCGCGCGGCATGAGATGGCGGCGGTTCGACGTGGCATAGAAGATGACGTTCTGGGGACGGCCTTCGATGCCGCCTTCGAGCACGGCCTTCAGCGATTTGTAGCTCGTGTCGTCGTAGTCGAACGACAGGTCATCGCAGAAGACGATGAAGCGATGGGGAGACGTGCGCAGCATGTTGAGCGCTGCGGGCAGCGTGGCGATGTCCTCCCGATGGATTTCGACAAGCTTGAGCCTGGCTTTGTCTTTCTTGCTGCCTTCGGCCGCCACCTCGGCATGCGCCGCCTTGACGAGGCTCGATTTGCCCATGCCGCGGGCACCCCACAGCAGGGCGTTGTTGGCGGGGAGCCCCTTCGCAAAGCGGCGCGTATTATCGAGAAGCTGTTGGGCCGAGTTATCGATGCCCTTCAACAGCTCGCGTGCCACGCGATTGACCGACGGAACCGGGAGGAACGACAGCGTGCCGGCTTGCCATACGAAGGCGTCTGCCGCGTCGAAATCCGGGGCGTGCGGCGGTTGGGGCGAGAGGCGTTCCAGGGCCGCGGCAATGCGATCGAGACGGGTGGCGAGTTCGGGGTCGACGGTCATGATAGGCTTTGTTCCAGATAGGCTTAGGCGTAAACCCCTAAGGGATGTGATCTTTCGTGGTCTCTATACCCTGATGCGGCAAGGTCCGGCCAGACCAGTGCCATCGCAGGGTTTCCACCCCTTGCGCAAGGGTTGCAAACCCGTATCCGGCCTCTATAGTCGCGGCCGATCTTGAGCGGACAGGCTTGCGGAGATGTCTCCGGCAAGGCTGGCCGCATTTCGCCTGGAGCGCGATTTACGCTTGCGGACCGATGAGGCTCCGAGCGGTCATGGTCCCAAACATCAGACGATCTGACGAGGACCCAGTCCACCATGTTTATTTCTTCGGCCTACGCCCAGTCCAGCAGCCCGATGGGCGATCCGTTCAGCGGGCTCCTGATCCCCATGCTGCTCATGGTGGTCATTTTCTACTTTCTCGTCATTCGTCCGCAGAGCCAGCGCCAGAAGCAGCATCGCGAGATGATCGAACGGGTGCGCCGCGGCGATACGGTCGTGACCTCGGGTGGCTTCATCGGCAAGGTTTCGCGGGTGCCGGATAACTCCGACGAGATCGAAGTCGATCTCTCCGATACGATGAAGGTGCGCGTGCTCAAGAGCACACTTCTCGATGTTCGCTCCAAGAGCGAGCCCGTGAAGGACGCCACGACCACCAAGTAATTCGAGCGTGCGGGGGAGGATCGCTGGGACGGCGATCCCTCCGCACCATCATCACGATCTCAGGGAGGGGTTCGCTCCACCATGCTGCATTTCGAGCGTTGGAAGATCATCTCGATCCTCGGCACGATTTTCATCGGTTTCCTGTTTGCGTTGCCGAACTTCGTGTCCAAGGAGACGCTGGCGTCTTGGCCGAACTTCCTGCCAAAAAGGCAGATGCCGCTCGGCCTCGATCTGCAGGGCGGCGCGCATCTTCTTCTTGCGCTCGACGAAAAGGAACTCCGCAAGGACTGGCTCAGCAACTTGAGCGGCGACGTGCGCAAGACGCTTCGCGACGCCAAGATAGGCTTCTCGGCCATCGGTGTTGCTGGTGATGCCGTGCAGGTTCGTCTCGCGAAGCCGGAAGATACCGATCGCGCGATGACCGAACTCAAGAAGGTCGTGCAGCCGATCGGCAACCAGATCCTCGGTACGAGCCGCGACGATGCGGAGATCCAGCGTTCGAGCGAAGCCGGCGTCATTCTTATAAAGCCGACCGAGTACGGCATGCAGGAGCGCATCCGGCATGCGGCTGCGGCTTCGATCGAGACCATCAACCGCCGTGTCAACGCGATGGGCACGGCTGAGTCCACGGTCGTGCAGCAAGGCCGCGATCGCATTCTCGTGCAGTATCCCGGACTTTCCGACACGCAGCAGCTCAAGGAGCTGATCGGCAAGACGGCGAAACTGTCATTCCATGCCGTGCATCCGAGCGTTTCGCCGGAGGAAGCCAAGCGCACGCGTCCGCCCGCCGGCTATCGCGTGTACGATGCGGCAGAGGGTGAGCGCGCGTATCAATCGGACTATGTGCTGCTCGAAAATCCGGTCGTTCAAGGCGACGATCTCGTCGACTCGCAGCCTGCGTTCGACCAGCGCACCAACGCGCCGATCATCACGTTCCGCTTCAACCAGTCTGGTGCCCGCAAGTTCGGCGATTTCACGAAGAATAACGTGAACAAGCCGTTCGCCATCGTGCTCGACGACAAGGTCATCTCGGCGCCGGTCATCAACGAGGCGATCCTCGGCGGCTCGGGTCAGATTTCGGGGAACTTCTCGGTCGAGACCGCGAACAACCTCGCCATTCAGCTGCGGTCCGGCGCGCTGCCTGCAAAGCTCACGATCGTCGAAGAGCGTACGGTCGGCCCGTCTCTCGGCGCGGACAGCATCGAGGCGGGTAAAGTCGCAGGGATCGTCGGTCTCATTGCCACCGTGGTCATTACGGTGTTCGCCTATGGCACTTTCGGCGTCTACGCGGTGATCGGCCTTCTGGTGCACGCCATTCTTATTCTGGCGCTCATGTCGATGGTCGGGACTACGTTGACGCTGCCCGGCATCGCTGGCTTCGTCTTGACGATCGCCATGGCCGTGGATGCCAACGTGCTCATCTATGAGCGTATCCGTGAAGAGCTTCGCGCGGGGCGGACGCCGCTCTATTCCATCGAAAACGGCTTCCAGCGCGCCTTCGTCACGATCATCGACAGTCAGCTCACGACGCTCGCTGCGGCGGTCATCATGTTCTGGCTCGGCTCCGGTCCGATCCGCGGCTTCGCCGTCACGTTGACGCTCGGCATTCTGACGTCGGTGTTTGCGGCCGTGACCGTCACGCGCCTTATGGCAGCCCTATGGCTCAAGAACGCCATGGCCAAGGGCAAGAAGTCCATTGAAGTTCCGATTTAAGGAGATTGGCTCCCATGTTTCTGGTCCCGGACTTCAAGGGTCACGACATCTTCCCGCACGGCACGATGCTGCCGTTCATGAAGTACAAGAATTTGTGCGTCGGCATGTCGATCGTGGCGATGGTGGTGTCGCTTGCGATCATCCTCATCAACGGTTTCAACTATGGCGTCGACTTCAAGGGCGGATCGCTCATTGAAGTGCGCGCTAAGTCAGGCGCGGCGGATGTCGGCCAGCTCCGCCAGCAGCTCGATGCGCTGGGTCTCGGTGACATCCAGATCCAGAGCTTCGGCACGGATGCCGATGTTCTGATCCGCGTCGAAGAACAGCCTGGCGAGGAAGAAGCCCAGCAAGCGGCGGCAAACAAAGTGCTCGCTGAATTGGGAGACGGATTCGAGCAGCGTCGCATCGAAGTGGTCGGTCCCGCCGTTTCGAGCGAGCTGCGCACCACCGGCCTTATTGCCGTTCTTGCATCGATCGCTGCGATCGTGATGTACGTGTGGTTCCGTTTCGAATGGCAGTTCTCCGTCGGCGTCGTGTTGGGATTGTTCCACGACGTTCTGGTGACGGCCGGCATCTTCTCGCTGTTTCAGCTTTCGTTCGATCTTTCGATCGTCGCGGCTTTGCTCACCATCCTTGGTTATTCGGTGAACGACTCGGTGGTGGTGGCGGACCGCATTCGTGAGAACTTGCGGAAGTACAAGAAGATGCCGCTCGAGCAGCTTCTCAACCTTTCCATCAACGAGACGCTGTCGCGTACCATTCTCACGGGCGTGACGACGATCGCCGTGCTCATTTCGCTGTTCTTCCTGGGCGGCGACGTGATCAAGAACTTCACGTTCGCGATGCTGTTCGGCGTGCTCATCGGCACCTACTCCTCGATCTTCATCTCGGCTCCCGTGATCGACTATCTCGGCATCAAGCGCGACTGGAGCGGGGATGCTGCGAAGGCCGGAACGGCCGGGACGAGCGCGGCGCGGCCATAATCTCGCGGCGGCGCCGATGGCGGTGCGGGCTCACCTTCCGCAGCAGGTTCCGATCGAAGCCTATGGCAACGGTGGCTTCCGGTTCGGCGGCATGAGCCATCGGGGATCCGTTCTGTGCCTGCCAACCGGCATATGGGAGTGGCAGGCGGAGAGCGTCGAGACGCTGAGCCGCGCGGCGTTCTCCGATGTGTTTGCGCTTGGCGGAGCGCTCTCGCTTTTTCTTCTCGGAACTGGTGGGTCCCTCGTTCCGCCGTCACGCGACCTCCGGCAGGCGTTCACGGAAGCTGGCCTCTGGCTTGAGTTCATGGACACAGGCGCTGCCGCCCGCACCTACAACGTGCTGCTCGCCGAAGGCCGGACGGTCGGCGCGGGTCTTCTTGCGGTCGAGTAGCGCATGAGCGAGCAAGACACATCGGGTACTGCGGTTACGCCGACGGATCGGCCGGTGAGGGATGCGGCTCGCTCGTATGCCTACGATCGCTATCTTTCGGCGCTGCTCGCGCCGCGATCGGTCCAGGCGGATCTCGTCGTTCTCGCGGCCTTCTTCGGGGAGGTTCGTCGCATCCCTTTGATTGTCGCGGATGCGGCTGCTGCCGAGATCCGGCTGCAGTGGTGGCGTGATGCGCTCTCGCCTGAAGCGCCTGCAAGCGGGCATCCCGTGGCAGATGCGATGCTTGAACTGAAGCGCAGGCGTGGCCTTCCAGACGACCTCGTGCTGTTGCCGCTTGTGGAAGGGTATTCGCGCGAGCTCTACGAGGACGGCATAGACGACGCGGCCGATCTTTCCCGATACGCGGACGAAACCGATGGAGCGGCCATTCGATTGGCGCTCCAGGTTCTCGGTGCGAACGAGAGGGAGTTCGATTCCCTGATCGAACCGGCAGGGCGTGCCCTGGCGCTGACGCATCTCGCTCTCACGCTGCCGCAGCAACTTGCACATGGGCGGCTGCCACTGCCTCCGGACTATGCCGACGGGCGCGATCCGCGCGCGCTCGGGCCTCAGGAGGCGCGGGAAGCGGCGCGCCACATTCTGGCGCGGCTCGGCAATGAGGCGGCTGCGGCGCTCCAACGCTTTCAAATGCAGCAGAAGCGGCTTCCCGGCGGCTTTTCTGCGGCGTTTTTGCCGCTGTGCCTCGTTGCGCCCTATTTCAAGTCCATCCTGAACGCGAACCGCGACGTTCTGACGGATGTCGCTGATATTTCGCCGCTTTCGCGCGTCACACGACTGTGGTTCGCTCATTGGCGCGGCCGGATCTAGTTCCGGTGGCGCTGCCTTCGAGGGCAGGCATCGGGATTGAAATCAAGCATGATGCGGATTGTCATCTCCATCTTCGCGAGCGTTGTTCTGGCCGGCGCTGCCATTGCGCAGTCCGCCGTCGAGCCGCCAACCGACGGCTTCATCCAAAGAGCTGAAGACCCGCCGCTTTCGCCCGACGAAGACCTGCCCGACGCGTCGCTGCCTCCAATCCCCGAAGCAAATCGCACCGATGCCGTGGACGTGCCGCAACCGCCTGCTGCCCCGCGCGCGCCGTCGATCAGCGATGCGCTCGGTCCGCTGCTCGCGCCTCAGCCGCGCGAGCCGGCCTTGCCAATCCTCGGTGATCCTGTTCCGCATGCGGTCGAGATCGACTGGCGCGTTGAAAATCCATTTCGCTTCTTCGCCGATTCAAAGGCGACGAACGTGCATCGGGAAACCTATCTTGGGCTCAGCCCCGAACAGCGCGAGACATCGCCGGTTCTTTCCGCTGAGCATTCGCTCGCACGGCGTTATGAAACCGGCTGGGCGGAAGCCATGTACCGCAAGGCATGCTGGTCGTCGAAGAACCGGCACGTTTGTGCCGATCGCGGCGATTACGTCAACCCAACCCATCACAAGGTGGTGGTGACGCTGAAGGGCATGCCAGAGGCGGACGTCGAATGCCGGTGGGTGACATCGGAATTGCAAAAGTCGGGCGAAGCGTCAGGGCCTGAAAGCGCGGTGACGCGGCCTTGCGATGAAACGATGCAGTTTGCCGCGCCTTATCCAGCCGGTCTCTCCGTGCGCGTCGAGATCGGCGGTGTGGCTGTCGCTTCGACATCCATCAAGGTGCGGGATCTGTTCGTCGTCGGGCTGGGAGACAGTTTCGGCTCAGGCGAGGGCAATCCCGATGTGCCCGTGCGCTACTCGCCCGAACGGACGATTGCTTACGGCGGCAGCGGCGGCAGCGGGTCGATGGGCGGATATCCCGCTCGCGTCGGAAACTGGAAGCAGGTCGGTGACGAGAAGTTCATCGACGGCAATGCGCGCTGGCTGGATCAGGCTTGCCACCGTTCGCTCTACTCGCACCAGCTTCGCGCCGCGCTGGAGCTTGCCGTGGAGGATCCTCATCGCGCCGTGACGTTCGCCGGGTTCGCGTGCTCCGGCGCGGAAGTCACGTGGGGCCTGTTCCTTCGCTACAAGGGCAACGAATGGGTGCCGACGCCGCCCGATCTCTCGCAGATTTCGGCGGCGGCTGACGCGCAGTGCGGCAAGCGCGAGGCGCCGGTCGTCGATATGCCTGAAGCCTATCACATGAACGGGATCATTCCGGAGCTGATGGGCGGCCTTACGCTCAACAAATGCCCCTACGAGAAGGCGCGAAAGATCGATCTCGTGTTGCTCTCGGTCGGTGGCAACGACATCGGCTTCGCGCGTCTCGTTGCCAACGCCGTGCTCTCCGATGAATCTCTGGTGCGAAGCTTGGGCGGTTGGTTCGGGCAGGTCCACGGCAACAAGGAGAGCCAGGAACTCCTGACGCGTCTCGACCAGCGATACAAGGCGATGAACCGTGCGCTGCACGGCATCCTGCATGTGCCGTGGGACGAGAGCGATCGCATCATTCTCACGGCCTATCCGCCGTTCGCGTTGTTGGATGACACCGGCAACATGTGCCGCGACGGGACGGCGGGCATGGACGTGTTCGATGAGTTCCGCATCACGCAGAAGGCCGCACTCTCGAGCTCGTGGCTCGCGGACAAGCTCGATCAGGTGATGGAGACGAGTGCAAAGGGGCTCGGCTGGAGCTACGCGGACGCGCATCGCAAAGCGTTCGTCGGGCGCGGTCTTTGCGCGGGGCATGTGAACGGGCTCGGACCGCTCGTCGACGATCTCAGGATGCCGCGGCGCAAGGATGGTGTCTGGCAACCCTACAGCCCGATCCTCTACCAGCCCTATGCCGCGCGCCAGCGCTGGTTCCGCACGCCGAACGACGCATTCCTGACCGGCAACTTCCATGCTGCGGGATCGGTGATCCAGAAGGTTCTGAAGCTCGACAGCTTCTCGTGGTTCCAGGTGCTGCTTGCCGCGACCTATGGCGGTGCGTTTCATCCCACGGCCGAGGGACACGCCGCGATTGCCGATTCCGTCGTGATGCGTGCGCGCTCCGTGCTCGCCCGGCATGGACAGCAGTCGGCGAAAGCGTCTGCGTCCGCCGGTCCGCCTGAGTTTGGAGCCGTGCCTCAGAACTGATCCGGAAATTGCGGCGGAGTTATTCGGCCGCTTCCGATCCGAACTGCAACTCGGAGAGACGTGCGTAGAGGCCGCTCTTCTTGGCGAGCTCGGCATGCGTGCCGCTTTCGACGATGCGGCCCTTGTCGAGCACGAGAATGCGGTCGGCGTTCTGCACGGTGGAGAGCCGATGGGCCACCACGATGGTGGTACGACCCTTGGTCAGGCTTTCGAGCGCACGCTGAACGGCGACTTCGTTCTCGGTGTCGAGCGCGCTCGTGGCTTCGTCAAGCAACAGAATTGGCGCGGTCTTCAGGATGGCGCGCGCGATGGCGCTGCGCTGGCGCTGTCCTCCGGAG
>JAATOF010001469.1:0-11615 GCA_013170925.1 Podosphaera leucotricha | reverse complement strand
GGACAAAACTACGATACAGCTGGTACAGCAGAATGTCACGTTTGAGAACCAGAAAGCTATCACTAGCAATCTTAGAATAAGAATGTCTAGGAAAGTAAAGGTTGACTGTAATAATCTATTCACGAACGTTGATTCAATTTATGCGGCTCAACAGGAGGCAGAACGACGTGAATTGGCTGCAAAAGTCGCGTAGATTTGATCAAGAAGCTGAGTAAATGGTTGAGAATGTGTTACGGAATGGCATGAATGATTGTATTGTAATATTTGACCTAGTTAGTGGCCGTAATGTCGCCAAAATTTGTTGCATTACGTGGTGTGGGGGCTTAACCCGATCAGGAAATCTAAGGGTCCATGCAGATGTCTAACTGTGTATGATTACACGGGAGAAAACCTTTAGGCAAATACTCCCTGAAACTGCTATCCAAAATCTTCATGGTTTTCAATTTTCCTTCAGAAAGTGCGCTACACTATACATCCAGTGTGAAATCCATCCTACCCTTTTCCTGCCTTTGTATCATTTTCTGCGTTACTGCCTCAACTTGACTGACAAGTCGAAACTGTTCTAGGTATCCTTCATCTAAAATCCACTGTGTAATTCTAGCCACATCCTCTGGGCTTTGAAACATGGCCTGATAGGACCTTTGTTTCGATTTTCGTAGGATTTCCCCTCGTCCTTTCGCCCACTTGGGGCATGTCATAATCATATGACTGACATTTTGGGACGGATACCCACACTGGCACTTTGGGTTGATGACTCCAGGTACCTTCTGTACATATAAGAATTGAGCCTGATGAGCTAGCTTCTTATTTGAATAGGCGATACAGCTTTGGGCCCTGCTGAAGTTTTGGTGGATTTGGACTGGTGTTCCTCAGTAGTTCATTCTAAATCTACTTGTTTTTTGGTTCGTGGATATAATCGCTGCCTTCCAAGCCTCAGGGTTAGCTAGCGTCGGGTGTCCCGAATTTTTCTGATATGTCCAAGAATGTTGGCATTCTTGAAACGCTGCTATCTTCACAGCCACCTTTTGTCGGCTTGATTCCTCTTCTCTTCAACAAATTCGAATCCATTCGGCCACATCATCGCTTCTGTTCATGTCGTGAATCTCCTCTCTCCCTCGAACGGGCAGCTTGATTCGATTGCATGCTGACGTGATTGTCTTCCGAACAGGTAGGAATGTAAGGTCTAGCGTGCTCTGGCTTCCCCTAGTACTCCAAGTTATTGTGCCCTCCGGGAGTATTAGTTCCATATTTTTACTCCCCAGAATTTTAATTAAGTCTTCTGAGAGCTTATGGTGACTGAGTACTGTTTGTCCGCCCCATCTTTGATGATGGAGATTGAAGTCTCCCACCAGAATATGTTGACCTTTTTTTTTGAGAGGAGTTCTTCGAGAAACTAGAGTTCCTAAGTCGTTACTGCCATGAAGAGAGAGGGGATTACAATGATATTGGAATCTGGTTCTGTAATTTTTAACTTTTAGCAATTCCAATATTCCCATACAACGATATTGCAAATTTTGACTACTTGATCTATTATTCCGATATTTCAGTGAGTGCACGAAGTGAGAAAAATCTCAAAAATATTGACCCCTCTTGGCGAAAAATTGCGGATCTGGTCGAGGGACATCATATACCGTATCAAATCAAACCTTGACAGTGGGTAAAGGCGCATATGTATAGTGTAATATCTATTGGTTACAGCTAGAAATAATACATGTAGCGTCCGTCATCTCTTGGCCACCCTAACGATGCCTAATACCCCTAATACCCCTAATACCTTAAACTACCCCATGACATCAAACCTTAATAAATCCACCAACCTTGGGCTAATTGCTATATGTTTTCTTGCTGATTATATGTTTTCTAAATTCGTACTAAATATCAATGTGCAGATAATTACGTTGACCGGGCCGTCGAAGCTTTCAAAAATGGCCGGAGTGTTGTGAAAGCCGCTCTTGAATGGGGCATAACCTTTCGCAACCATACCAGAGGTCGCCTTGCTAAAATTATAGCATTTTCTGGTCTTCAGTGGATCTCACCGATCCAGGGCCACTCAGACGAATGGATCCGAGTTCAGGCTAATCTAGGCCATGGCTTAACGGATTCTACGGGTTCAAGGCGGCTCATAACCTCTCAGAAAAACTGAATTTCATCTTTCATCAACAAAAATCCATCAATTAAGGCTAAGAGAAGTAGGGTAATTGATTCTCTGCATGTCAATGGAGCATTAACCGACGTAATTAATCAATGGTTTGATCATCTGACAATTTCTAAGATCATGGCAGTCAAACCCGCCAATTGATACAACATGGATTAGAATGGCATTCTAAAAGGTAAAGAAACAAACGGCCTGATACTTAAATCATCAGAGCGCCGCTCTATACTGAGAAATCTGCCTGGATTCCATGCCTGGACATTAATCGTTGAGTGTTTCTCTGTGTCTGACAATGCACTTCATCTACTTGTTATATACAAGGATAAGACTGTTCAACAGCAGTGGTTTCTCTTAAATCTGACTCATTATACATCCTGAAAGTTTCAAGCAACAGAAAATAGGTGGATTTCAAAATATACCGCTGTTGAAGGTGACTTTTTTACCCTCCACTGAGCCAGAATCTTCCGAAAAAGAGACTATTTATCCTGGATAGCCATGGAAGTCATGAGACATCTGATTTTACGTTCATGTGCTTTTAGAAAAATTTCTTGTTGCTTTTCTTGCCTCCACATACATCCCACATCCTCTAGCCTCTCGACATGTCAATCATTGGCCCTCTAAGGCGGCATACAAGGAAGAGCTTGGATTGTTTGACGAATGGGACACTGGTATGGTTATAGACATAAAGAATTTCATCACTTGTTACAGTAAAGCACGGCAGACAGCTATTACATGTAATAATATCACCAGTAGATGGAAATGGACTGGATTGTGGTCTGTCAGCATGAAAAAATCGCTCATGAGCCCTTTCTTGAAATTACGACTACCTCCCCCAAGCTTTCCAGTAAGGCTTTCCAAGGACGACTATCTTATACTAAATTTAATTATAAAATGTTATTTGAGAAATCACCGGTGCTTTTGGCAACTCCAAGGAAAAGGGATGAACTTCGAGGCTAGTTGATATTCTTAAGCGAGGGTAACACTGATCAAAATACACAGCGTCTAATTTTTTGGAAGGTTAAAAAGTGCATTTATGAGAATGACTACCAGATAGCAACTGCTCGGCAAAAAATTGAAGCACTTGAGGCACAGGTTGAGGTTAGTAGGGCAACGAAACGTTGAAGAATCCAAACAGGCCCAAATCCGAAGTTTGCGAACATTGTCATTATCTGTTAGTCCCAAATCGAGGCAGGTAAATTTCATAACTGCATCCAGCATCAGTGAATAAAGTAGTTTCCTAAATATTGAACTAAAGCGAAATTATTACCGCTGTAGCAAAATAATTATCGTAAAGGTTGGTTTGGTTCACAGGATAGTTCAGTATGTGGGGAATTTTAGGGGGTGGCTAAAAGAGGGGGCTGGCCAAAAGTAGGTGATGGACGTTACATGTACATGTGTAGTGGGGAACGCTTGTAAACGAGTCATCCGGGCAAATGACTTTAGTATTTTAGTCCGTGCGTTGTTGGCAGAAGGGTCTACGATACTAAATTAGGCACATGTCCCTAGCTGATCTCTTCACTACCACCCTACCCTATAGCTGTTTCACTTTAAGCCACTTCAATTTAACGACAGAACGTATATTCCAAAATCAATCGTTGGAGAGTTACTCTGTATATTCTAATTTATCGATTAACAGATTTTTAATATTTGTCCATCTGGTGAGAAGTTACAGGACTTCAAAATTGGGGGTTGTGATTTAGGACTATTCTCTATTAGGCGAATATTTTTTTGTTTTATTCACAAATAGGTAAGGCGTATATATTAATTATATGGTATATTTTTACTGAACATTCTAGACCTTTACCAATATCAAAAATTTTGACCCTAAACTCAGATATGGATCGGTCAAAAAGCCCTGTAAAATTTTTAGATGTGTGGTGGAAATCTGATGGGGTTGAAAGTTGAGGTTTCAAATGACTCGTCTACAAACGTCCTCTACAATGTCGCCAGGCAGAACACAGCCTCGATTCACTTACCCTTTGGAGCGCGCGCAAGATTGTAAACAATTAGACGCGCTTGTCAATTGACTTTCTATTCTGAGCGACTACCCACCCACCTGATACATGTACATGTAATTACGTCTTTCTTTATGTAATCATAAAGAGAAAGGGATCCCAAGAAAAACCAATTGGAAGAGAAATTTATTAAATTGTGTCGATCAGCTATTAAAAACTAGACAAGGCCGTTCAGGGCGTTCCATGACCCAGCAAAGAATCCTTTTACCGGGGATCTTGAAAAACCTTATCTATAAGTTTTGACGATTTGATTGTACAATTATCAACGTCATTTGCAGGAACACAAGTATAATTATAAGGTAATATTTAATGCATATACATGCATGTACATGGAGTTCATATTTTCTTTCTTTTAATCCAGTCTCGTCTTATTCCTCTCACAGGTGGTGAGTGAGGAGTGATATGTGGTGGCGGATGGCCCTATCATCGATGAAGAATACATGCATGTACAAGCTCTCAGGCTATGTATGTAATACAAGGATTGACTCCGAGGGTTGGAGTAAGTCTTGTACATAAATTGCATCCTTATAATATATGTATCCAGCTATGTGCGGCTCAGTATGCCAGACGTGTAACTATGGTTGTGTTCCCTTGCACCTTGGGTGAGTCTTAGTGGATACATCATGTATTGATAGACACGCAACAGCTTAAGTCGTGATGATTTCCCCGCACTTCCTCACAACCAGAACAGATTTGTGTCACACTGAGCTGTCAAGGCATGTTTGATGCAATTGTCATCTTTCACCACATGTACCGATTAATATAATCCTTGGATCCACGATAGGTCAGGTCACCTTATCCACCAAGCTCTTGCTTTGAGGTTCAAGAAGAGGCCCTATGGAAGGGTTCGAGTTTTGATTATTACCAAAAATAAAAGAAAAATGAGTAGTATGACAACCACCGAGAGAGAGGAAGAAGAATAAAGGTTCCTTCCATTGATTAACGAGCTCACTCGCTTTCTCGATTTATATCAGATAAAAGCTACTAAAACGTCCAAAAATAAAAATTTATGGAAAGGAAAGGTCTTTCTTACTCCATGTTGATAACTGTTGCAGCACCATAAAAATAACCGGAGTGAAGGTGAGAAAATAATTCTGGAAGTTGCTAAATTCATATTCAAAGGACTACTTATTACATAACGAAATTACTGTATATCGAGCTACACTATTTACCGCTTCAACTAACAAGACCTGTCTGTACCAATTGGGGGTGAAATGTATGACTATCAGATCCCAATTATAGACACCTACTTAAGTATCATCAGTAGAGCTTGAAATATGTTATACAATCAATACACCCGGTTTGTAACGTTATCGGAATTTACAATTGCCGGAGATTGATTCTTTTTACTTGACGTCTGAAGCACAGACATTTATCGGGGTGTTTTCACGAACGCGTGCGCATGCGCATGCACGCACGTGGATGATGGGATCTGAGAAATAAAAATTTGGAATAATTTGTCGCTAAGATCAAGGTGGGTGGTGGGTCAGCGAAGATTCATTCATTCCATGTAATTAGTAATTATTATGTTTGATAAAGTCCTCAAACGTTGGCAAGGAAGCCCAGAAAAGCAATTACAAAGGAGAAACTAGTTCATAAACATAAGTGAAGGCCTAAGTAAGGAAACCTTTTAAACTCTAGCAAGGGCTGTTTGTTAACTTACTCACTCAGTTCACTATTACCTAGTCAGTAGTAATCCTTACCTGCTCTAGACCTTACGACCTAATGAAGTCAGTCTCTCTCTCTCACTTTTCCAGTCCCCAGCCCCCCCAGTATCTTTTTTGATTCGGAAATCGGAATATTTTGTTCGTTTTTCTCGCTTAAATTCACAATTCGGCATTTTCTCATTGTCTAAGCGAGACAATATGACAGAGAATATCAAAATTTTAAACTGACGAAATCCACTGCGCTTCGTCATTCAAAGCATCTCTCCCCCTACTAGTATACCCAACCTGGTGCAATAGCTCACTATGCCCCCCTTCTTAATTTTTCGCATCATTTATGTCACCATTGCAGTTGTCCAGGATCAAATGGGTGAGTTCTTTTTTCCTACTCATCATAAGCTACTGTGTACGAGCTCCACACTCACATCACAGCCTTAATTTACTTGTTGGCGCTTTGGCGCTCAATCTTCGAGTCAGTCGCGAACGTCTTCACGCTTTGCTGGCGAGCGGGCTCTTCTTCATCAGACCCTTCTTCGGAAACTGTTTTTCGGTTATATTGCTCGACCATTTCTCCGACCGCTAGTTTCAGGCACTAATACGACACCGTTAAAATCCAATTTGTCGCTCATCACCGTTCGCGCCGTTTTCGATTAGATCCCTCTATACTCAGGAGGGTAGGACAAGTATACATTTTTTTCATCCCATATGTTGGATGAGATTATCATGATTTTCGCTTGATCAGTACGTCTTTGGAACAAACTGACTTGAATAAGGGATCTGGTAAACATCCGCTTACTGAAGTTTTCTGTTAGTGAGCTTCATGTCAGATGCGCGCTGATAATTGAAATTGAACTCCTATACCGACATTGTACAACCTGATATTGATAGCCCTTCCCTAGAAGAAATCAAATTTACATTGGTCTCAATCCTCATGGACGCCGCCGTGGAAAATCTAGAATTCGAATCATCTGTATGATGGATATCAGTCAGCCTGACCCAAAGCGAATACGGTTGGGAGGTCATCCGGGACGTCAGTGGCAGGGCTCAGTAGAAAGACAACTACCACCGCCGCCACAGCCATTATCTGCCTCGTTTCCATGTCATCCACCTTCATTTCATCGGTCTGATGCGCAGCTTATTCAAATTGATCGTGACCGGAGGCCGCCTGAATACGAACCTACGGACATGAGGAGACCAAATTCTGGTCCACATGTGTATCATCCACACACTGTACCGTCACCTTACTCGATACCACGAGATTCGATGGTCAAACGAGATTCTCCTGATGAACCCCAATATCGTCCGTCACCAACTGGAAACCTCGTGGAAAGTCTCAATGTTCACCAGCACCATGATCCTTCCGGTAGAATGTCGCAAAGCTTTGATTCAGGAAGACCGCAGCAGTATTCTCAGGGTGCTTATTCCGCAACGCCAGTGACCATGGCTGAAAATTATGGCCATCCATATAGCTCGTCGGCTCTTCCGCCTCCACCTCTACCGCCACCCCCACAACCGCGCAACTCGGAGTCATATGCCCATGTGCCTTATGCCAGTGGGACGAGAACAACTGACCAGCACGTAAGAAAAAAAGCACAGCGTGCCGCTCAAGCCTGTGACAGTTGCCGAACAGCCAAAGCTAAATGTGACGAAGGACGGCCATCATGTACGAGCTGTAAAGAGAATGGGAAAGAATGTCGCTATCGGGACCCGCCTCCAAAACAGTATGTTGAGATTAGTTTCACAATCTCCCAACTAATTAAAATAGGCAAGATAAGACCTCCGCAGATATTATGGAAAGTCTTAACCGATTGGAATCAATACTGCACAAATTTACAAGGCAGATGGACCATTTGACTAGTGAGGTTGACGAAATAAAAAAGATTCAGCTTGAACATATTCCACACACACCCTGTCTAAGTAGGCATCCGAAAGATGACAGAGAGGAAAACTACTCCAATATCTTGCGCTACAACTATGCTGGGGCAGATAATTCAATGATTCTTGAATCTGTTCCAACGTCTTCTAACGGACAAGTTCATCAAGTATCGCCAAATAATCATATGAATATATATACTATACCGAATCCGAATATCGAAGATATGAACAACGTATCTGACGAAGACGATGATGCAGCTGCAGAACCAGGCCCCCCAAAGCAGCCGTCTATTCCTGTAAATCACACCACAGGAGCTGCAAGGCTGCTGCTTGTTCCACCTATTAAAAGAATGTGCTCTGATATCATGCTCCATGCGAAGTATAAGAGTGAAAAATATCCATACTTACAAGAGTGGAAAAGAGGTTTATTAAGGCTTTATGGCCGAGGTGAAGGTAATCAGATTTTGCCGGGATATGATAAGGAGCCAAATGTTGATCATTCTGAGATTTTGACAGGCGAAGGACTCTTCGATGCCTTTCCACCTGTTCCTGGGGAAGAATGGGGCCAAATTGGTGGAATCAATCTACCCAGCCCTCAAAATATAAGCGCTCCTCGCTATAGCGTTAATACTACAGGTATGCCTGACTTTAGCCGGGAGACTGTTTTCGAACTAGTGGATAGTTACAAAAAAAATATAAACAACATGCATCCTATTCTTACCCCGAATCAACTCAATCATCTTGTAGAGACTTTTTTGAGGTCAACTCCAGATAACAGGTCGCGTCTTAAACAAGCAAAATCGGCTTCTTTTATTGGCTATCATCATCAGGAAAGTCCGGAAAAAAAGAGAAAGCGTTCACCAATAATGGCTGATTATTCTGAGGTCAACTCTACCTTTTATCAAAAACCAGGTTATCCTTGCCGTACAATTTCAACTGCGATTGTCTTGTTGTGTATGGCACTTGGTAAGATCTGCTTGGATAAGCGAAAAATTCCTCAGATGCCAAGTGATCAGGAGCTCCACGAGACATTTTCAAGTTACTTAGAAAAGCCGGCCACTACCGAAGGTTCTCCTACGAGTATCTCATTTGGTCTTGGCTCTTCACCTGAAGTCAATCGCTTGTCTCAAAACCGTAGGCTATCGCTTGAAGGATCAACACGCGAGTACCGTGAACGAATAATTTCAAATCTCAAAAATATTGACGTTATCCCCGGGTTAGTATACTTTGCTTTAGCAACTGACATCCTAGGAAATCAAATGGCTGGAAGCTCTCTACAACATGTTCACGCTAACATTTTGGCGGGATTATACCATGCCCAGCTTGCTAGAGTGATGGAGAGTGCTGCCTATATATCTAATGCATGTCGCGCTCTCCAAATAATCCTAAGACCCCGGCTTGATCGATTTCGGAAAACAATTGATCAACAGAGAATTGTCCAAGCAAAAGATAATCCGCTCATCTTTGCCTTCTGGACTTGTTTGCAACTCGAAAGGTTGGTGAACATATTTTCTAGACAATCTTATTTGGAAATTAACTGTAAATAGTGATATTGTTGCCGAGATTCCCTGTCCTCAGACAGGAATCCTAACATTTGAAGAAGACATGCCAGGACCTAACCTCCAAGCAGCTCACCATGATGACGGGTTTGACCAAAATGTTATCGAGAGTTACAGTGCGCAATTATTTCTACGCAAGCATCTGAATTCATTGCATTGCATGTTCTACAAGCCACGTGACCCCGATTCTGGTGAGTTTCAGGTTCCTCCTACGGTCTAATTTCTCACCATTCTTTAGAGGATAAATTTGCGGCATCAGTCTTAGCTTCTACCAAAGGAGACGGGCCGAAATTTCCATCGATAGAACTCCTCTCTCAGAGTCTTAATGGTATAGATGTTTATGCACCGACTATGCGCTGGATGGTTGATCAACCAGATCCACCTAATGATATATTAGGCGCTCGTCTGCGTGCTAAATATTATGGGGCTGAAGTCATTACTTATCGACCCTTTGTTCTTCAAGTATTAGAGCGCTCTGAGCCGCCCTGTGAAGACACTCCTCCTAACATAAATGAACATGTATCAGATGAGTATTTGACTGAAGTTCAAGCTCCAGTTGTCCGACATGACATCAAGAAGATCGAAGATATTGATCCAAAAGCTCAAGAGTATGTTAGACTCGGACTTAGGGCTCTCATAAACAGCACTACGGCTTTTCATGGACTTGGTCATCCAGGAGAAAAAAGAATTATCGTCACTAACGTTTGGGGAACCGCACATGCGTAAGGAAATCCCAAATAGAAACCTAGTAATAATATTAATCAATCTTCTACAGACAATGGGGCAATGTACTTGTTCTTCAAGCAGCTTATTTGAATCCAATACTTGGTCCCCTCCTTCTGGAGCTTATAACCAAAGAAGAACTTATTGTCTTGGTCGAAAAAACCATGGGTTTCCTTGCGCTAGTGGGTAGTCCTTCTTCCGCATTAGCAATTGACTGGAAAATTCTCGATATGACTAGTCGAAAAAATGGTTTGCGGAGTCTGCCAATAACTCTCTCATCAGCCTTCCCTGGCAATACTCTGGGAAATTTTTCCATCCATGGACGCTAACCAAACATTAAAATTGACTCAAATTAGGCTACAATTTAACCGAATATCGCCGTCGTTCTCAATCTCGGCTCACAAATATATATCTCTGGAGATCTGCGTGAAATGTTCTTTTGATTCATGATTCGACGGTAGGCGTCACAGCCGACTCTCTTTAGGATTTCACTTAATCCTATGCAGTCTGTATAGATTTCTCACACCCTTTTTGAGAGTTATTGATGTCTACGTCAGTCACTCCGTCTATTTATGAAAGACTCTAAAGATTTTTAACGATTTGAAATAATTTCAGGTTCTTCCTTAAAAAAGAGTACCCTTTTTTTAATTTTTGTAGATTATGGGTATAACATAACCGCGGCGTACTCTGTTTTTTATTTTCGACATGATACTGTCTAGGTATACACACACATGTAAAATTATGTATCAGTATCTGGCTTTAAGAGGTAAAACATTATCAGATATAACTGCATAATAAACATAAAATATCTGTGGCATAGTTTATACTGAATCACAAAAAACATAAACAGCTTACATCTAAACTCTCTAAACGTTTACTATGCCAAAATATATCAAGTCATCTCACAAATAAGATCGAATGATTGATTACTTGTATAATTAGTGAGTTGATATCATGCGGGTTGCCTACCCTGCATTTTATTATCAACCCCGGCTTTTGGTGCAGTTTACCTCTCATAACGTCCGTCATCTACAATTTAAATTTGTTTCAACTAGACCTCAATGCAAAGTGACATGTTTGTCATTCAAACTGCGAAGAACATTTATATCTCCCCCCTCAATATTTTAAGAAATCTGTTGAGAGATAATGACTTCCTCAGTCATGATGTTGTAAATGTTTAACGCAGTACTATATCACTACGATAAAATTCGTCGCCTTGCAATAGCAGGGTATAATCTCGCTTCAGGGATCAAACAAGGATCAATTTATGCACTATCACACTAATGGAATACTACACCAGATAGTCTGAATCTGAAACTTGCTGCCTAGATTATCAGGACTTTCACATTCAACTCAACATTTGTGTGTAATGTAGTGTAGCACGCACACAATTAAATTTATTCATAGTTGGGAGAAATGAATCCACCGCAGACACCTCCACAATCACCATTATCTCCTAAATATGCGCCACGTTTGCCTTGAGATAAACGTTTACAAGTGACTTCGACATCAAAATAATGCTTTCGCACCAATTTTAAGATTTGTCAGGTAAGAACATTAGCCCGAGAGGGTCTTTCGTACAAAATGATTGCAGAACGACTCGAAATCACCCATAGACAAGTTCGAT
>JAATOF010001467.1:0-13226 GCA_013170925.1 Podosphaera leucotricha | reverse complement strand
GGGAAAAACCTCAGTAAGAAAACTTCGGCCATTCCTCCCGTACCCATTCTCGACGAGCCGTCGCAGCCATATCCAAGACTAAGTGGGCTAGCATAGCAAGCCGGCAGATAAATTTTCCAGGGGGAGGGATAGTTGGCGTGTATGACGACTCCATTTTTTTGGCTGTCTTTATAAAAAAGATTAAATAATAATTAGAAACCGTCTGTGAATATGAAATGATCTTTTTTCAAGGAGTGTCACGGATTGATGTATAATTAGAGGCTGGAGCAACTGTATATTCAATGGTAGTTAATTTTCTATCTAAGGAGAGGTTACAACTACATGTATCTCTATATCAATAGGCAACATATTCTAGAAGCGTGTAGAATTCTACCCAAAAGGAGTCCAGTAGCTTTTACAGCGCACGGTCCAGAGGCCTGTGCAGTAGGTTTACCCAAAGACCTAGCCTTATTTGGAAATTCTTAATATTACGCGCCGAACTACCGTCAGCATCGTGAGCATAACTTAGTCATCCGTACGCCTATGCTGTACGTACATGTACAGCATAGGCTGCAGGAATACTAGGCTAGCCAGCCGTCACAAGGAGTAATCCATGACTAGTGTAGAGCTTACCATTATACACGTACATGTATAGCAGAGACTTTTGAAGATCTTAAATATTTTTGGTCTAAACATGATCTAAAGCAAGGGCTAGGGCCATTGAAATATTAGTAAGAGTCCCTTAATTTCATGTTATTCAGGTTCATCGTCTTATTTCGATTTGACATCTTACCGTTGATTTATTCTTAAATATTCAGATTTTTAATTAATGATTACTCTAATCTTTTCTTAGTAAAGGCTATCCAAAAAATTTTATGACTTTTTAAACCCTCTAAGAAGTAACTGCTCCAAATAGGATGAGCTCTATCCAGCATCTCCCGCTGACGATTCGGTATCATCAGCACCTAATGCGAAATCAGCGTATTTGAATCGATGCTTTAATTATTACAAAATATACTCAAGAGTAAGTTTCTGTCGTATTTGTAATTACCCGAAGACAAGTTGAATATTCATTTTTCAAGGCTAGCGCCTTACTATGACAACTGAGCTGATCGACATTTTTGTGAAATGAGCTGCGTCGATTTAGGCGTATTTGTAAATTTTATGGTCCCATCCCACATAGAGACTTGTGCGTGTGCCTTCGTAGCCTTGAGAGAATCGAACGCATTTCACAATCTGATTCGGTGTATCTCTTGGGCTCATAGATAGACCTTCAAATGGAGAATCCAAATATTTCTCATCACTGTGCAGAGAAAATAGGCGGATAGGATGATGACCTGAATGGGTTTCCTGAGCCGCGGCGATCAGTCCACTATCCGTATCGACATCAAAGCCAAGCCCGATAGTGCCATCATTGTGGTATTCAGTGTAATTGAGGATTGGCTGTGACGAAGTAGAGCGCTCGGATTCTATAAGTTTGCTAAATCTAAGATCGTATTGACAGAGGATTGAATTCAAGCCCGAGACAACAACACGACACGGATCTACAGATTTGATGTGGGTGATTGCACTGGGATGTCTTATCGCAGTAGTTTGGGTTAGATTTTTAGGTTCTACTCTCAGATCTGTCTGGACGAGAATTCCCCGTCGATATCCAGATAGAAGGACATTGGGGTTCCCGTTCAGGAAGTCAATAGCCAAAATATCTGTTTTAGGACGAAAGCTTGAATTAATATAATTTCTAGATGCGATATAGGTTGTTCGATTAGCTTGAATTGTAGGTTGAGAATCTATTAGCATAATTCCATTAGTTGTACCCATGGCAAAAAGCAATGAAGATGTTGAAGGGGCGGAAACTGAGCAAAGAACATCAATCTCATCTCTTCTCGCGCTATCTATTGATGGCAATAGTCCAAGGCAACATGGTTGTTCAATTAATGCTATATAACATTGTTAGTTCAAATGTACCGCATTTTGTGACACTAGAGTATTCAGGCTATGTTATGATTACCAACTTACCTGAGATTTTTTCACTTTCGTTTTGCAACTTAACTAAACGAAGCACAACACGCGTAGAGCTACCGAAAGATGTGACCAGGGCAAATCCATGGTGAAGGTTAGTGCTGAGGGAAGTGAGTGGTCCAATTTGATGGCGGGATCTGGAAAATAAGGGTACTTTAATTGCCAAGTATTCATGTGACTTGGAATTTTCGACCATAGTTGATATGGAAACTTCGTAGTCGCTGGCTAATTTGGGCGTCTACTGATTAGCTATAGATGAACTATTCAAGCAAAAGAGAGATTAAGGAGTAAGTGGCTCATTGAAACGTCTTCTCTTGACTTAATTATGTGGAGATGGCGCATACCAAGTAGTAAACTGGACGAGCAATTCTGACCCGGTGTCTGAATGATATCAAAGATACCATTATGTTGCTCTCTAGTCGGGTAGTTTGATTGAGGATCAATGCGTCCACAAAATTTCAGTTTTAGGGCCAAAATCTTAGACATATCCACATGACTACGACCATATTCTCTTGCCAGAATTCCACCAGGAAGAAAGCTATTTAAAATTTCTGATTGACTTATCCGTCCTATGATACGCCTTTTATCACGCTCTAATTGGTCCTTGCTAGAATCCAACGTCTTCCGTTTTTTGACATCTTCGCTTGAGTATGCTATATTGAGGCCTTGAGCAGCTTTGAGGACCTTGAAATACTTTTTCTTTTCCCGATCTAGAAAAGGATTAGCTAAAATATGAGGAAAAAAGTAAGAGCTCAGGAACCATAATAATATCCCGGGATTTCTGGTAGAGGGTGAGCCATAAGTTGGCTAAATATTGCTTGTATTTTTCCACTGTAACGAAATTATTTATGCGAGTGCACTTGCTCCTATCCCCTCTCCTTCCCTTCCCTGTGAAAAGAATCTATAAATATATCTGGTTCAATTATGGTACCCGTTTCTTGCCCGCTCTATTTAGCTCAGATATATTATATATTTTAAAAAAGATTCAATTGACTCTCTATTATATGATCAGGTTAAGAATAGACTGCCGTCAAAGATTCTTTAACCTCGAATAGTATCTGCGGATGTTATCCAGTTGTGAGAACTCGAATGATCACTATCATACACATCAATTCCTTATGGCTACTTAAGTAACTTATGTGTTGTTTATAAATATTGATGGTGTACATCTATCCAAAAACCAGATTGGGCCTAATTTAGGTTGTCTGGAGAAAGAAGATACATTTATATCAATATTATTTTATCATAGTCTAATTTGATGAACATATTTGGCATCATCATCAATTGAATCTTCAACTAAGCATTAAAATGGTTTACACACTCACAGTTCATCTCTATGCCAACGAGAATCCAGACTCAATCCCCCGCATCAAAGCCAAGCTTATCGAAGCAGCTCGAGTTTACCGTAAAGACCAGGAGACAATTGACTGGTTTGTGATGCAAGATGTCAATGATCCACGAGCATTTACAATTGTAGAACGGTTTGAAAAAGAAAGCGTTGGTCTCCTCGGCGTTCTCCATACTTTTACTGTACTAAATCAAAGTTTTCAGAGTCAAAAGTATCACCTTGAAAATCCGTACTGGAAGACCTTCAATCCCTACGTTGTCCCTATGCTTGAAAAAGATATGGATCTTCGGAGACACGAGGAGCTTGACACAAGCGTAAACGTTGATGTGCCGGTTTGATAATACAATAATATTTCTCCTGTAGACGGAAAAGCCATTTCAGATATTTGATTGTTACCTCTTCTTGTACATAGCCCTGTATCTCACTGAGGGACAGTAGTACATAATCAACCTCGTACCCATCACTACTCTGGAAGGTATTCTAGCTTTAGACCAATGATACGGAGATGGATTCATCCTGGATTAAATAGTGGTATATGTAGTTGATACAATGGGAGTAATCCCAATTTAGTATACTTGACCTTTAAATCCTAGGGAATCAATTTTGAAAGATGTACATCTCTGTAACATCCATTGTATGGGAAAGTAACGAGGGGTTGGATATGATGCCGAACATATTCATCCAACGCTATCAGCCTCGTGCTCAACGCGTATCTATCCCATTTCCTAAATTTTAGATATCTCTGAAGTATTGCACCGTGTCTTAAGTCAACGCAACGGCATATTATGAAATCTTGTTTGGTAACCCCCATGAACTAGGAATTGAGCTGACGTTAACAAGGGGGCAGTCTCTTAAATCGGTTCTTTCTTCCACCCAAACCTACATTTCAAGCTACACATAGTGATGGTAATAGACGTGCGAGAGATGACAGATATGAGAGACATAAGTACTTGCCTCTTAAACTATCCCAAACACAGCTTTAATGAATCATTCTAGCCCGAGAAACGAATCAATTGTCATTGACCTAACTGAAAGTGATAATGAGGACACGAACGTTAAGGATGCCTTTCAACTTGGTCATGTCTCTACCCACCAAAAATCCGAGACAGTTCTACAAAAGCGGATAGATAAATCGTATACCCAAAATATCGTGGGAAAAACGATAGATACAAGACAATCTATGTCGGTGTCAGAGCTCACCAGGAATGACCATGGATCAACAAGAAATGTTGGAAACTACCCCAATATGACCACTCAAACAAAGAGAAAGATCACAGAAGATCTGGAGCCTAATCATGATAAAAAAGTAAAGAAAAGAAGAACATCTGAAACACGCTCAACATCTCAAAGTATTGACTCGACCACACAACTGTCAGCATCTAAACAACTTCATAAATTCCCTGTCGATATTTTCAGCAAAAATTCTACCCCCGATTCTCTCGTAAAAGCAAATACCAAAACCTCACGACATTTCCAATCTGAAAAAACACGTCATCATAAAGCAACCAGAGTCTCGATTGATGGTCAGGTAAAAAAGTTATCCAAGAACACAGCTCGTTCTCGAGAAAGACTTGCCGAAATCTTAGAACAGCATGTCTTTATTCACGTACGCCAAGCTGTCAGGCCGTTCCGTGATAAGTTATCGAGAGAAGAACGTGCAAGGATTGGAGCCGATGTGAGATTAAGCAATTCAAATGATTGTAGTTTCTAATTAATAAACAGGCGGTGCGACTCGTAATCGAACATCCTGACTTTGAAAAACACTTCAAGGAAAATGGCAATGCAATTTTGCCAAGCTTTGAGTCAATGCTTGCGACTCAGATGTGCTCTTACGTTAATGGGTGCGCTCGTCATATCTTGGGCGACGAAGCTGTAGACAGACTACTTTATTACCCAAAGTTAAGTCAAAGTTACTCAACACCACCTCAAAGAGCTGTTCTTGAAAACCCTAGCTTGAGCAACTCAGACCTTGCGAGTGACCAGGAAGAGATTTTTTGTCAACAACAGGAACCACTTGAACGATCGAATTCTTTCTCTCCGAGCACCTCACTCAGTATCGATCATACAGAAGTTGAGATTGAGAGGCAGCAAAAAGATTACCCAACGGATGGAATCGGACCATCTAGGTGGCCGGCTCGCTTGACCAGAGCTTCCAATCCCCTTTATGCCAAGCCCATGCGGAAAAAATCTGTTCCGATTTGTAATGTTATTATTCAGGACGAAGTAGAAAATCTTCAGATAGAAGAGGATGTTGATCCGCGCCCGTATATGGGATATCAAAAACGGGATTCTCTTCTTGTACAGATTCAAACCTTGAATTCTAATTCAGACCATTCCACTGACCCATTTTTTCCTCATGTACCTTTTTCAGAAGTAGAAACGAGGCATCTTATTTTGATGGTTGATCAGTTAGTTGGAAAACATCCACAGTCATATCCTAATTTTATAGAAAATATTACGAATCTTATGGCAGGAAGAGCGGCACTTATTCCTAAAATAGTTAATTCTATTAACTTTGGGATGCAAAATTTTGCATCTGTAAGGGCACTTCGAGGTCGCTCACGTTCAGATATCGAAGCATTTCTTTTGGATGCTACTAATGATACAGTTTCAGATTCCGAGATACTGCCCACCCAAGCTTCAGACTCTGAGATATCAGAGTGCCGAAAGAAAATAAATCCTATAAATCGAATGCTTCGACATCGTGAAATAGACGGAATTTTTCCAGAACGGATACGCCGTGGTCTAGCCTCTTATAGGGAAATAGTACATAGCTCTCTAGAGGACTCATTAGCTCCTCGAAATGAATGGGCCGATTGCTCGAACGATATCGCTGCCATTACATGGATTAATGATAACGTATTCTTGCTTGGAGCTTTGGCACATTCTGACCCACATAATATGCAATATAACAAACCGGGAAATCTTCTTCTTGGATCTGTAAACCAAGGTACTGTAAGAAGCTATCCCGACCATCGAATTGAACGCCCAATAATATCACAATCTCAAAATGCTGAAAATGCCCTCGAATCAATGCGGGCCACCCAATCTCCGTGGCTCTATACCTCAGTTGTGTCGACAGCTTTCAGCTCTATTAGTGGATATTCTTTTACGTCAAGTTACGATAATACGACTAAGGTATGGAGGGTGTCAGAAGATGGTTCAAGTATGGAATTGTGCGGAACGTGGAGACACGAAGCCAAGGTTAATTTTGTGGTAACCTCTGAGCATCATGATCGAGTTGCCACAGCTTCAGGGACAGGCAAGAATGCAGTACGAATATATCACTTCAATGAAAATGCAATAGATGACTCTCCTTACGACGAGTACGGTGGAAATCAATCTCAGGAAAATTTCAATGATCCGAGTGTTCGACGACCATGGGCTTACCAACCTGCAACTATTAAATGGGCTAGAGCTGCATGCGTTTCAAACCTCTTTCTCGTGGGGTACTCGCCCCGAGCTGACTCTGGCGATGATTCTGATATTCCTGACGATAAATCAAATACTGGCGAGCTTTGTGTGTGGAATTCTTTAGATGCCTCTCGGTTAAATGTGTCATCTGCTCGTATGCAAAACGTTTTTGACGTCGTTTGGCACCCTACCCAACCCGTCTTTGCTGCCGCAACATCTCCCTCTGGCAATTATGATGGTGATAAAACAAAAACTCAAGTCAGGATCTTTGCTTTGAAAGACCATACGTTCAACAGGATAATGGCCCTAGATTGCCCAGCACTAGATATTACTGAGTTAACGATAATGTAAGCTCCCCCTGATACATAATTATCGCACTGACGTCTCAAGGCCTAACAGTGCTATTAAGGCATATATAACAGCTAGTTGCACAGATGGCTGTACATATGTCTGGGATATGGCACAGGGTGAAGATCCGATTCACATACTTCGGCATGGTGGTCAGTAGGAATTATAGCCTTCTTAAACTATAACAATCTAATGGAAATGCCATAGAATCCCTAGACAATCCTGAACCAAATATACCCTTGGAACTTGCTGATGGAGGAGTCACGTTTTCGGCCTGGGGAGCAGACGTGAGCCGATTTTATACCGGTGCAACAGATGGAAAACTTATAGCATGGGATGTTCGTAAAAGCCCAGGAAACGCTTTTGTTCGAAAAGTTTTGGAGCTTTCGGGTGGTATATCTAGCGGCGCCTTTACGAAAGACTTTAAGAAACTCCTTATCGGTGATGCGACCGGAAAAATACATCTTCTTGAGATTGATGATAGCGATTTGAAAGAAGATGAGGGTTCCGGGCCTCAGCCTGATTATCTTCATGTCAAAGATGTTGCTGAAAAATCAAGGCTATCACTTTTGCCTACCCGATATCCAAAGCTGATAATACCTCATCCGGAGCCTGCGCCATCTGAAGCTTATCAAAGACTGGACTCCAAGAGGCCATTTAAACAAACCCCAGATTACTACTTGACTCAAGATATACTTCGGATTTATCCTGGAAAAGGGATCTTCAAGGGTCCTAATTACCACAAACTCGCCCTGTACCGTGCCGAAGCACATGAAAACAGAGATACTCGACGACCATTGATTCCCGAGGTCATGGCTACTCAACAGTTCATCAAGGGAAGTTCCCTAACACAGTGTAATGTGCTAAAAATTCCTCGCTTAGAGCGTGACTTCGAAGCTTCAGACTTTCAATTGCATACGAAAAATTTGGAGCTAGATTTCAGCTTTTTGAAGCTTACCCCAAAAACGAAAGAGGAATTCAGGCGAGAAAGGGTAGAGCTTGACTGGGATGACTCACAGTTTTTAGAGTATGAACTCACACCTCGATCGACAATCTTCCGGATAGGAAGGGAAAAAAGAGCGCTTTGTAGCATGGGTAAGGAAGTAAGTTAAAAAGACGACTGAGTTTTCACTCAACGGTCGCATAATTATTAGTAAATATTATATAATTAGTTCGGGGGCGATCCGTGTAGAATAGCGAAATTCGGGGAGGAGTTACCTAGGGTTTGATCTGAGTTTAAAGACATTCGATAATCTATCCACACCACATCCGACAGTATTGGATTGTTTCTGCAGGTATAGTGTAGTATGATAATCTATCTATATCGCTCGCTGCCCATTCGCCATCTCAACTACTGTCCAAGTTCGGGATTCCCGAGTAGCATCCTTTTAGCGTGACTGGTCTAACTAACCACCTCTACACTCTGCATTCACGAAGCCTATGACGCGAGGGGCACGTGCGAGGGGGCGCCCATTGATTGAGGGCCGATACCGTCGCCGGTCCCGGCGGCCCCGGATCCGCATGCATCCGGGAAACTCAAACGTGTCATTTAATTATCGGAACCGTCCACACCCGCAGCTCACCCGCTAACGGAACAAATTCCTCACCTGTGCTGCGCCGTCTTGGTACGAAACGACTCTCGACGGCATTGCCGTCCGCACAGATTTATTTCTCGGTACTAGGACCAATACCGCTGTTGGAAACGGAATACTTAAGTATAATCACAATCGGTTCAATTCATTCAAAAGGTAAAAAGTCTCTCTTCTTCCTAACTCAATCTACGAGAATAAATAATCTACTGAATTACTAATCAAAGTCATGTGACTATTGCACGTTTAACGTCGCTGTCCCGACACTGGCAATTTTCTCTTTCTCTTTTTATTTATTTATTTCTTTTAAAAGTCTGTATTATTCTTGTCAGGCCTCTGGACCCAGCCTTCAACTCGAATATTTAGGGTATTACCATCAATGAGCTGTTGAAGCGCTCTTGAAGGGCTAGCCTTCGTCATAGAGTCTGCAGGGTTGTCAGTGCCGTTAATCCATCTAATCTCTGATAATTCCCGTCGTTCGTAGGACTGCCTAATTGCCATGATGTCAATCATAAGGCGCTTTTCCTTAGTGGTACCAAGTTTGACCATGCATTCGTAGAGGGAGAACGAGTCAGTACATACTACTACAGGGATTTCTTCGATTTGGAGTTTTGTAGTTATCATTTTTAGTGTTGTACTAATTGCAATCGTAATATCAGTACCATGCACCATGGCATACAACTCAGACGCAAGCACACTTCGCGTGACGCGCCTACATTTAATTGACGACCAATGTATGATATTTCCACATAATTTAAATTCGTCCTTTTCCATAGACTCGTTTGCAAGGACAATAACGAATCCGATTTGCGAACTGAAGTCTTTATTATTAGCAAAAGACCCATCGACAAATGTAAACAATTTTGCTTGATCTAGTTTGAGGGGTATAAAGCGAATGCCACGGTTTAAATTTTGTTTTTGCCATTTAAGGCGTTTATTGAGTTGCTCAACTTCTTCGGTGGAAGGATTTTGGTGCTGAGCTGCCACAGACAAGTCGAATGCTGTTTCCGGTTGGCAGATAGTCGATATGTATGTTCCCCGGGCTCGCTGTACTAGGAAGTCTTTTTTGTATGTGGATGAATTAGGGTCGACTAATTCTATCCGGCTTCCTTGACCTTTCTGGGTAAAAATGATATTCCCAACATCTTTTACTAACTTAGCGCCATTAAAAATAATAGACGTTTCATGTGATAAGGTTTCAACCGGCTTAGCTTTAAAATTTGCTTTTATTAATTCTTCATTTTCTAACTTTGCGAAGTCTTCATCCCCTAGAAATAACGTATCATCGGTTTGCATCCCGACGATGCCAAATGGTTTTCTTATTGAGCTTGTAATTAATAGGCAAGGATCGAATGTCGATGTTTCCAACGACAATTTTTCCGTATGGTGTTTGTGATACGTCTTGAACCAATGCGTCCCAGCTTCCGGGATACCATACAATGGTTTAATTAATCGCATGATAGTATTTTCAGGGATTAACATTGCGATTTCTTTTGGTGGTTTAGCTAATATTAGTCTATTTAGTTTTGTAGTTGATTGAATGTAGGCCTGTGAAATATCACGGATATAAATTTTGCAACTATCAGACAGCGAGGGTGCAAGTGCTATTATCAGACGCTGACTGGCCCGTTGAATAGTGGGCGCTTGGGTAAGTATTTCTACTTTTCCATTGTCATGATAGGCTTGAATAACCAATCGCGACTTCTCATATGGTGTCGCCGTTCCTTTTCCCTTTATTTCGTCGACGAATCTGGATTTGAATATTTTTGCACCATCAATTTGTCTTTGGTCCCAAGGAATCAATTCAAAAACGCCTCGTGCAATTAGGCTATCCATTTCATGCTTTCTTGACATTTCAAATGGTGGGCCTCGTCTTAATTACTCCTTTTGTCCGGAATTCATATGACAATTCGATGTCCATCTTTTCTTTCGAATTGATAAAAATTGAATTGAAGTATTCGTTCGCAAGGTAGGATTCTCGAGCACGCTCTGTTGCATTCCTTGCTCTGGTTGGATAGCGGCGAGTTTGGCTTTCTGGTGAGTCAGTATTTTTATCTTCGTCATCATCGTTATCATTATCATTAGTATTATTATTATTTTGCGGATGTTCCAGATTTTCAGAAAAATACGGTTTAACCACTGTGGACCTGAACAACGCCGGACCATAAGGCATCTCTATCGTACAATTTTCTCCGGCTATGCTAAGGAACTTATGCGGTCCGGTCCACTTCTCCTTTTCACGCCATACTAAGACTTCTGATCCTAAGGGAAGGTTGTGGATGCTAGACACATCAGGCCCATTCCTCAAGCGGAGTGCATCTGCTACTTGACGGCGTTCGTGACAGCGGCGAACCTCTTTCATGGCTGCCTTAATAGCCATAGCTCGTTGCGATATCGTAGGATGTGGAGGATCGTTAGGGGCCATTTTAGAGTACGCACCAAAAGCCAACAAGGTTGGGACAAGTCCATTAGGGCCAGCGGTGTCATTTACTGCCTTTACTGCCATTTGAAGCAGTACATCTTTTGGAACATTTTTGATCTCTTCCCGAATAATTTCATACGCACGACGAAGAGGTGCGTGATAACGTTCAACTATACCAACCGAATTATGTGACTCAACAGGTACTTCTTTTATCCTGATGGCCATTGAAGTCGCATGGTGGCGAAATTCTTCAAATGCAAAATTTTTACCGGCATCATGGACAATTATATCAGGGGGTCCAATATATACGTCTATCCAGCATGCTCGTAGTGCATCCCATGTATCCCGAGCGGACATGCTCCTAATCCATCGAGCCGCGCCGAAACGAGTGGTTTCATCAACAACGTGTAATATTGGCTGATTATCGATAAACATTATATCAACATAAATGCAGTGGTTGAATTCAAAATCATCGCGTAACGCAAACTTGAAACGCCGGGGAGACTTTCTATGTTTTTGACAAAAATGGCAGTATTTGGTAAGTCGTTTAATTATGTTTTGATCAAAATCATGCCCAGAGCGTTCAAGAACTTTCGAAAATCGTCTTACTGAGGGATGTCCAAACCGCCGATGTAATTGGCGTAGTTCATATTCAGTGAGGTGACATTGAGCAATATCCGACATAAAGTTATATACCACTGTAGTTTCGTGGTTAGATAGCAGCATCCAGGGGTGTCCCCATTTTCTAATTACTGGGACGATATTATCTTTTTGAATTAAAACATTTCTAAGGTTGTCAAATTTAACATTCAAGGCATCCATGTCTTGTAGACAAAGCAAGAATGGTGTATCAGATGGCATCACATGAAAAGTTATTTTTCCAATTTTTGTTTCAACAATTATAGACCCTAGTGAGGTTGCTGCGCCGATACCGAAACAAATTTTTGCTAGGCCTGCTTGAGATTTATTTAGATGTAAAGTTTGGATTTTACAGGGAGCAAGAAATTGGTTGTAACCAACTGTTGAAACTTTTGCTGCTCCGGTATCAATAATTATTCCATGGAATATTGAGTTAGAATAACGAGTGGATTGAGTAAAAGAAAAGTAAGGAGTGTTTTCCGAAGAAAGATTGGAAGGAGATTTGATAAAAGGGAAATTTGTAAAAGGAGTGGACATGATTTCTTCATGAATAGGCTGAGAGTCGGATGAAGTGTCAATGAGCGCAAAAGCATGTTGTACTGACTGATCATTAAGTTTGGCTACTGTGTCATAACCAGATATTTCTCCGTATTTAGTAAAATATTGGGCGTCGGAGAAAGCTTTGTCATTTCCATCATTGCCGAGATCTAAATTCAATATCAACGAGTCATATAAATCATTCTCGTCGTCGTCAAAAGTATCGCTGATACCTTCACATTTTATTACATATTGACGAAGTATATGATCATCACAAGGTTTGTTGTGCATTCGTAAACGTTCTTTAAAAACTCTGAATGCTTGATTCTTTTCATCAAAAGTGTGTTTAGAAGACCAGCATCCTTCCTTTTTACATACAAAACACTTTTTGCTATTTCGGGAGCTGGTGTAGTTGCCTTTTTGTTTAATTCTTCCACTATTATAGCGACGGTCCGTATATAATTAGTGATCATTATGATCAGGTGACAAAGGAAACGACGAATTCAATGAAGACATAGATGCGGTATTTTTGAGATGTTCTTCTGTTGCAATAGACGCTCTTATGTCTGCACACAACGCCTCGAAAGTAGCTGCTGGTTTGTAGCATGCAAGTATATCATCATTGGTCCAAATGTGCTGGGTTTTCTCCTCTAGTACATGTTGTAATGCAACGGGTATTGATAGTATTTGCTTTTTCGGAACCCAAACTCCATTTTCCCGCAGGTGGTCTCTGAGCACTCGGACGGCCTTATTATTAGCTACCATAAAGTCTTCGGCTACTTATCCAGCGAAATCTTCACGAAATATCTCCCATAGATTATCATCTCTCCATCTCAATTCACGGTATGAATCAACAGCATTTAAAACATAGTCAGTTGTTGCCTTTGGTGTTGCTTGCTCTGCACTCTTTGGGTCAAAAGGGGTTTCT
>JAATOF010001466.1:0-14370 GCA_013170925.1 Podosphaera leucotricha | reverse complement strand
GCTCTTTCCTCCCACCACCCCTCCTCAGAAGCTCCCCTTTACTTAGCACAGACCAGGTAGATAGAGGACAGGGCCTGAAGCTTCCTCTACTATCTGATCTGTGGTATTACCACGAGACAAGAAGATATGATTGGAAGAAAAGTTTAAAAAATATTTATATTGTTTGGAGTGATTATGAGCTTAAAAATATTTTATTTTTTTAGATATAATAAAATCTCTGAAAGCATCTTAACAAATATTTGCTGCATTAAAAATTAACTTCAAATTTTAGTAAAATATAGATATAGACGAAGTTACATTTCTAGTCCCGACGTCTCTGACACCAAGAAGATTCTTGATGCTGCAACTTTCTCTTTACTGACGCCAGGTTATCATCAAGTGACTCAATTGTTAGTTTTTATAGTTTGCTAAAAGTTCCCTCGGATTCTTCTCGATCTGGGAGATTTCCGAATTCCGCAAGATCATCTACTCTCCAGATGTGCCCTCAATGTGGAGGAGAAACATCTATACTACACTGTTTTTCCATAACCCTTACTCTAACTCCATCCAGTACCCTAAAGCCTGACCATTCTAGCCACTCTGACCAACCGGAGCGATGGCGATATGGACTAGCTGGCGACGACTTGGTTACAAATCTACAACCCTGACCCTCTAACTACTAACCACCCATAGAAGTGGTGACATGGGCTGGCGACGTGGTAGCCGCAACGATGGATATTTTGAAATTTGACAGTGATTTTATGTCTATCAAGCTTCGCAAGAGCTTTTTCTGTGGACATGTCGCGGGATTAATTGATGATGGTAAACATCAGAGCAAGTCCAAAAGTAAAAATCAGTTAATTATTCTAATCTACCGAAAGAACTTATGAAGAATCCCTCTGCTCATTTAAATACACAATTTCGCTCCTTGCCTAGAGCCTGCTTGCAACTATTATTGGTGTTGTTAATTATGGAATCCAGCCTTGCGGGTATCGATATACATGTATCAGCCTTGCCAATAATATTCCTTTGGTGTAGATAGATAATTAGGGACTTGGACCAAAAGGATGATCCATTTTAGTACTTTTCTACCATGGATAATTTGGAGGTAGGTGAGTATCTGGTTAACTGGACACTTGGAATTTAATTAGATGAATCCGTGGTGGATTACAAGTCACACTGCTACACACGCCAAGCCTTCCAAGGCTTCTGTAAATGCCGTCATACGCTCCCCTTCTGTAATTGACCAAACACACCCTGAGAACCTACCCGGGCAGCAGGATAGATTGTCGCACTATAAGAAATATCTATACTGTTATTACGAACAACCTATGTCTACCTTAAAGAAAGTCTGACAGGATGATTATCGACAATGTCTCCCCAATGAAAGATGACTCCCCTTTTGACAAACCGTCTCACTCGGACTTAGAGATGGAATCGAGAGAGTCTACGTTTCATTATCGAATAAACCTGGAAAATCTTCCAAAACCTGTGCCATTCTTGGGCTATTTTTCGTATGGTAAAGAGTTTACTGAACAGGCCATCTCGAAGATAAGGATTGCTAGAAAAGAAGTTGGACGGCCACTAAATCAAGACGAGATTGATGCCATGGTATATTGGCTAGCAAAACGCCAGGCTGTAGCATCATGGGGAACACCGGTCGGGTTTGCTGGTGGAGCGTGGAAGACATATAAGACCATGAAAACATTCAATTTCCCGTTTTGGAAACCCAATATGAATATCCTCCAAATGATTCTCCATGGGCCATTCAGGATATATCCTATGGCTTCATTTCTACATACAGCTCGATTTCTAGCATATGGGCTGACAGGTAAAATTTTTGGCGATATTTTCTTCGGTAGCTATGCAGTTTCAGTCACAACAGTCGGCGCAACCAATGATCCAAGACTTCGTGATTTCATGGTTTCTTTTAGGCAAAGGATAAGAGATAATTTACAGCAGCAGAAGCCAATTAAAGTTGGACCTACAGAGTGGACAACGTCAAACCAGGGCGCCTCAGGTGATAACATTACTGAGAAAGAAGGTTTCAACGAAAGTTATGGAGCTGAACTTGAAGTTGTACCCGACAGCGACTCGGAACATCCAATCGTGGAGCAGCCCTGGTCTCTGAAAAGAACGATACCATTACCAACTCCAATTCAGTCACATAGTACGGAACCTGATCCGTTTGACCTTTTTGGTGAACCTTCGTCGTCCGAGGCACAAAACACGCTCATAGACTCAGGCTCTACAATATCACAGCAGACTTCATCATGGGAAAGAATACGAAGAGGCGAACAGATCATTCAGCCAAAATCGATTAATTCTACTCGAAAACCTAAATCAAAACGTGTTATCAACAAGGAAGTCCCTTATTCAAACGAAAAATTTTCGTATTCGAAAGCTGAAGAAGAACGTATGCTAGCCAAGGAGGAGTCTCAGGCCGAGTTTGATGCTCGTATTGAACGTGAACGAAGTGGAAATTTTATGTGATGAGATAATTTTTCTGAATAACAAGTCAGTCCTCTTGGTAAATACTAAGATAGCCTAACAGATTATCGTTGTATAGTACTTCAATAAATTTACAAGTAAATGGAAAGTTGGCTCTAGATGAGGAGACTATTTTCCGTTAAGCATCTTAAGAGTAACGAATTAAATTGATTACAAATGTACATGTATGAGACAGACAACTATACTTCAAACTCAAAAGTTATTGAAGGTCAATGAATAAGCTAGTCAGTTAACTACCTTCTGATGAAAATTCCAAGGACGCTTATCATTTTTAATTTTGCATGTGTAAATCGGGTTCATCACATAATCAAGGACAAAGAAATATTAGATAAGAGTAAAGAGCAGAATAAAAGGTCGAGATTCCTCCAAAAGCCATTTGATAACTTCCCACCATTTTAAAATCTAAATTTCCTAGAACACAGTTAACCAAGGTAAAAAATTGCGAAACACAGATAATGTCATTGATAATCGAGCTCATTTTGTGACTGCCACAGCACTAGGTAGAGGGTCGGTCAAGCTGGCTATAGGGATAATTTACTTGGAATACTAAAATCAGAACTGTTAAACCTTAAATTTACCCCAGGAGAGTATTCAGCAGCGAAGTAATGTAGAGAGGAAAATGGAGTAGTGGAAAATATAAGTTCGAATGTTTCTTTCGAAGCATTCGAAGCATCTGACGTAGCCTGTCAAATTTAAAACCCTTCAAATGCAAATCAAATCAATCCGTTTAAATATAAAATGCTGGATTTCGTTCTTTGATGAGATGAGAAATTTGGTAGTGCTCAAGAGGTCAAGGTTGAGTAAGTAATCCCTTCACTCGTATCAAGGGCGCTTCTTCTGCCATCGTCTCAATGTAATAAATAGCCCTTCCACTCGCACGCTACAAAAGGAGCATACAGCGCGTTTATTATAAGCTAGAGTGAGATTTGGAACGCAAAAGGGTCCCACGTCTCTTCCCGATTGACTGAGATGCAACGCCCATTCATAACCTCTTTAGCTAACCAGACTATGACGGTTTAATTAAATAACTTCATTCATCTTTCCCCTAACGGCCTCCATCGAGCTAAGGTCCGGAGAGTTATGGGACAGAGAGATAAAAGAGATAAAAAGATGAGCCTCTCCGTTATCTATTCCATCAAGATGGCTACCACGTGAAAAGGAGCATTGTACTGCATCACAAAAAGCAAAGGCCACGTGGAATCTATTTCATACATGAGAGGTACTGACTTCTGACAACACTCCTAAGGATCAATATTGCTTCGTTCTCCATCTCCGAACGGAAAGGGGCCTTGCTCTGGTCCTACAACATAACCTTGTAACATTCAGCTGGGTATTTTTCACTAGTCGAATTCCAAAAAATTTCAAGAACATATATGAGCATGAACTTGTAGATTGTAGACCAAGATATTCACTTTCCAAATGATCCATTCTCTTGAATAATCACAATCTCTAACCCAGGCTACATCGGTACGGTCTGTTCAGGTATTGGAGGGTTTTTATGGGCTGAGTGGTAGCGATAGCCTCATTTCGTAGCTCACTTTGTCTAAGTTCTCCGATTCATCCGAGACAACTTGACAAAATTTTCTATCTCGTCAATTTCCTCTGAAGAAAGGATTGGGGAACAGCTCTTTCTTTTTTGGGAATTAATTGTGCCACAGTGTAATACTTAGCTTCCTTGATCTACGGATATCGTAAGCTCATCGGCAATTTGCTTGTGAGTTCTGCTGGCATCGTAAAGTTCGTAAATCTGGTGAAATTCGATAGTGTCGAATTTGATCGCCAATAGGTTTAGGTATGTCTCCTGAGAATATCCTTCAGTGTGGTTAAAAGCTAGCTCTAATGGACTACTTAGTAGACTGTAAGAACACTACATTTTTGGGGCTTTGAAGTTAAGATTTGAGAAGATTTAGGTTGTACAATAGATTTAGAGACTAGATTACGATAATTCGTATCATAAACAGTGGAAAAAAGGTGCAGCAATTATGATGTTTATATTTATCAAATGCGGTATGTTAAGCAATTTTAGAGCTAGGTAAATATGCCAAGCGAACTATTAGCTTAGTTTAGCCTTGCACCCTGACTCAACTGGCCTGTCTTCAACATGACAAACGCTGCAAGAGCTGGAGAAAACTACACTGATGATAATCGCTATCATTCCTCCCACCATAAACGTAGAAACAACCATCAGTCTCATTCTCCAAGAGCTTATGATACCGACCATGTTCATCGAAAACGTAAACGATCAGCAGCGTCCACACCACAAGACTTACCATTTAATTCTCGAAAGCTAACCAAGAGAGATTACGATGGCTTAAAGTGCATGTTCAGTCTCTACCTTGATATTCAAAAAGGCAAGATTTTAGAGGAGTTGGATGAACTCGAGGTGAAAGGACGATGGAAGAGTTTCATGGGCAAGTGGTTAGTTTCCCCAACTATTATATCCTGACGATCTGCTCAAATAATCAGGAACCGTGGTGAACTCTCGGAAGGATGGTATGACCCAGATACATTGCAAAAAGCTAAGGACTCGGCATCTGCGATCCCCTGCGAATCGGAAAGAAGACAGCCAACATCCCAGAGAGGTACCAGGCAAGAAATCAACTCAGCAGCAAATGAAACTGTCGAAAATACTAGTGATAGTGATGATTCTATCGGACCAACTCTACCAGAACAAGGAACTCGATTAAGAGGGAAACATGGTCCACGACTACCCAAATTTCAAGACTTGCAATTGAAAAGAGGTAAGACTTGGGCTTGCTAACTCTTAAAGGTATCTACTTATCAAAATCCTAGAAACAGAGGTAGCCGACGAAATAGAACATCGCGCTGAGATGAAATATGCGCGGCAAATTGACCGCAAAGAACAGAAAGCCACGTTAGATGAGCTCGTGCCCCGGGCTGTACCCGGGACACGAGAGCGACAATTGGAAAAGAAGAAGGAAATCAACGAAAAGATGAAATCTTTCCGCGAAAAGTCACCTGGTGCTGCTGAGGTCACTGAGAGTCAACTAATGGGTGACTGCGATGGCATCGATTCTTTCAAGAAGACAAAGCAAGAATACGAACGAAAGAAGAACGAACGAGAGCTCAGAAAGGAAGAAAACTTACGAGCACGCATGGCGGAGCGAGAGGAGAGGTTACAAGAGTACAGAATCAAAGAAGAAGGTACTATGGCAATGCTTAAGGCATTAGCGAAGCAGAGATATGGATGAGCTTTGAACACAAAGTCAAAACTTACTGTTAATCTTCTGATGACAACACCAATATCTAGATCCAGCACAATCGCCAGGCTAGGTTTGTGGATTATACCTGCCGCTTGTTCAAAATATGCCCCAGCTTCTAATTAATTCAGACATGCTAAACTAGCAACGACAATCGATAAGGAAAGCTTTTTATTTTCCTAGGGAAGAAAGTCAGATTGTCCAAGCTTTGTTTGATTGATGGCCATCAGACAATCGCAGAGTTGCTCAACAATACGTTGGTTTCATGATTATGAATAATTACCTGGCCTAAGAGGAAAGTAGTCAAATATTATCTGTATTATTTGATATCAAAAATTTCGTACATTGTAATTCACAAGAAAAGTACAAATTTTCAAGGACATGACCCTCATGTCGTGTCAGAACAGGCGACCTAACATGACTCAAAGCACGCACACAACTTATACATATAAATAAAAATAATCTGTAGTCCTGCTAGCATTTAATTTCAGTTCGTGTGCACATTGAAAGAACCCCTCACGCCAGCATATCCCTGACTCATATTTTAAACCTATGGCGGCCAGAAAGGAGTTTTCCTTTTAATCTCAAACACTTTATTCGGGCGTTGGGAGCTTATACAACTCAAGGCTTCTACCGTGATTGATTTTCATGCTGTCTGCAGGTTTGGATGGGAGACTGTGTTGGAATTTTCCTCCGCAATGATGATGCGGTATAGACCCGTCAGGCTGAATCTGGCTGCACCAGAACGTGTTCGCGAGGCTGGTACTGCCAAGGGTAACATTAGCGAGGCTGATATTTATATGGTATCCGCAAGGCTGGATATTGACATGGCCGGGATTCACATCCATCATCATTAATTAGTATTCACGAGGCTGGAAACTACAAGAACGATGATGGCGAGCAGGCTCTGGACAAGCCTCATTAAAATTTATAGACATGTAAACGAGGCGGAAAATGCCTTCTACAGTTCTTTCGATGGATTAGAATAATTAACTGATTTTATATTTGGACTTGCTCTGCTGTTTACCGCCATCATTTGATCCCGCGACAAATGCTTTCTAGGCAAAGATGTGCATGGGTTGGAAATTGATATCAATATCCATGTGTGTGAGACCTGCGGATGGAGCAATGGATCATACCGATGGGTCGTATTTCGCAAGGTGGGCGAGCTATGTCTCAGAATTCAGTCTCAGAGAGGCGACCGGTATGCCATAATTTGCTTCGCCATGTTTCCAGACGCTGGGGCACAAAGCTGTGTTGCGACTGCTTTTCGTCCAAGCATGACATGTTTCATATGTTTGACTGAAAATCAACGGTGGGATACTTCTGCAAGATAGCAAATTTGACGAGAAGCTCGAATTAGCATTTTAGGATAAATTCTTTCACGGCTGTTTGGCAAGAGCATTACCCCCCAATTTGTCACACGACATGATCTGATTTCGTTCCTTTTAATAATCCAAGCGTGCGTTTGGTATTGAGAATTTCATTTCTAGTGTAGGGAAACGTTGTAGCTTCTTTGCGTAATTTTCCCTTTGCGCTGAAGCTTGCTTGGCATCTGATTGTCTCCGAAGCCTCCCGCAACTCTATCTATCGCACGCGTGCTAGATTTCTGAAAGGGACGATTGTACTCCTTGGTTCATGCGGAACTTTTTGAGATGATGTCTCGGGCGTTTGGACCGTACAGTGCAGATTCGACTCATGTGAATCATGCGTGGATCACCCACTCACTCAAGAGCTCGTCGCCTTATCATCTTGGATTGCCATTCTCTGTTGCTGGATCGCTGACATTTTAGATGAGAGAAGATATCTCGTCCAAGTTACATGTGAATGTCATAGTTAAGATTTTGGAAATATGACTTAGGTCGTCGAAATGGTATTACAGCTGGAATATATTACAGTGGAAAGTTGTGTGAAAGGTTCAAGTTAGTGTAATGATTATTAAGTGGTCCATTCACTGAAAACATGCACGTAATTAATTAGTGCGTGATGTTCAATCTGAGTGGGGCCAAGGAAAAAATACAGGCAAGACCCCAGTTTATTGGAAGATAGATGAAATCCATTCATGACGTGTGTTAATAAGATTAAGACCTGCCATCTACGTGGAATTCTCGCTCTTCCTAATACGGTTCCCCTCCTACCACGCTTTCGCCGCTTGTAGTCGGGAAAAGCACTTGTAACCTTTCATAAATCATCCACAAAACTTGTGGTCATCTTATGAGCAACTTATGCATTACTTATGAAAGATTACAAGTGCTTTTCGACTACAAGGGAAAGCGCAGTACATGCTAGTAATTGACAAGAGATAATTCGGCTAATTCCACTATTGGAGCCATACAAGTACTATGCTACTAATGAGACAATGCAGCACCAAACTAGGTCGATACTTCTCACAATAGCTCGATCGAGAGCCCTCAATCATTATCTCAGTCTCTACTGGAACAAAGCAAGATGCCGGCGATGCCTCCAAGTGACGCGGAGCGTGGAAAAACCACGGCCCTCGCCGCGACCGGCGCCGGCAAAGAAGCTCGAGTATAAGCAAGTTGAAAGTTGGCGAAGCAGTCGTTGCCCACTTTTACTAACCTATACGCAGAACACCGCGAGCGCGCGTCACAACGCCGGCAGCGTCATCATCCGCGGCCGGCTTTGGCTCGGGTAAAATAAACCAAATCCGCTACCATCCCGTGCCAATGTTCATCGGAGCGATGGCCATCGCGACATTCTCGGGCTATATCTTCTACATTGTCACCGATCTATCTCGGCCTGAGACATTGGTACCCCGGCGAGCAGCAGCGCAAGCCGATGTCTCATCTCGCTACGATCGGATTGCGCACACCTTTGACACCACGGTCGACTCCACCGAGTACTGGCTCGGACTCAGCTCGCTCCGGCGACAGCTCATCGCACAGGCGCACGGGGATGTCCTAGAAGTATCGGTGGGCACCGGACGAAATCTAGACTACTACGAGTGGGATGTGCCTGGGTATCGCGGGGTGGGGCGACCCGACGGGCGTGGAAAGATAAAAAAGGGGCAGGTCACAAGCTTGACGGCGGTAGACAAGAGTCTTGAGATGTTAACCGTGGCGCACGACAAGCTCGACGTTATATTTCCACGTAGGGATGTGAACGCGCGGTGGGTGCTCGGCGATGCGGCAGCCCCGGGTGTGATCCCCGCGGCCCCGCATACTACGCGGCACAGCGCGAATTCAGACTCAGCCAAATATGATACTGTGGTGCAAACGATGGGGCTCTGCTCAGTGCGTGATCCCGTGGCACTCTTGCAGAACCTCGGGGACCAGGTGAAGGACGGCGGGAAGATCTTGCTTCTCGAACACGGCCGCGGCCGATGGACTTGGCTCAATCAGCTACTCGATCGGACGGCTGAAGGCCATGCGCGTGAGTTTGGCTGTTGGTGGAATCGAGACCTGCGAGAGATTGTCGAGGCGAGTGGCTTGCATGTAGTCAAAATGACGACGCCCAAGTGGTGGCATGGCGGCACGACGTGGTGGATCGAGCTCACAAAGCCTTAGAAAATAAACGTCAGTGAAAAAAAACAAGAAGTACCAAACACTCCTATGGTATAAGTGAACGAAGAGGTGATTGTTGCCGGGCGGATCCGGAGATAAGGTTTAATATATTACAAATCTATCCTATGTTCTATATCTAGTAAGCACGTAAATCTAACAAAATGATTCAGTAATTTATTAATCAACTGCATGTTTGAACACTCATAGGACTTATTTAACCCCTTTTAGTGTGAAGACACACGTGATCTAGTTCATCGACCACAAGATTCCGAAGGGGATTTTTCGCTAAAACTAAAACAGCCAAGGGAAACACATGAATTGATGAGAGTAATTTTTTTAGACTACTTGGTGCTGCCCGCTAGATCCCAGATTTAGCACTATTTTTGAAAAGCATCCTTCGTATCACCTTATGAGCCGAATAGTCCATACGCCTGCCTTAAATGCAAAGAGACACCCACCACATCTAATAGACAAACGCTCATCGTTCCGTTCTGCTGTAATTAATCTCTGTCCAACATAGATAACATTTTCAAGCGCAAATATCCCTGTGGCGCGTGATTTAAAAAGAGGAAAATGAAATTTACAAAAATAAACATAAGGAGAAGGGTAAGCTGACGCAGCAGCAAATTAAATATTTACAAGGACAGCGAGAGTAGAATAAGCTGACGGATGAGTAAAAAGAAAGATTAAAAGTACAGATACAAGAACGTATTGTGAAAAGGATTGAGGTTTTTTTTTCAGGAGTCTCTCAGAGATCTTCAAAAAGCTCATCTAGTTCGTGAAGCTCGATGTTTTCTGGACTTCTCATGTCCCAGTCTTTTTCAACACGAATCCAGACATCGCTCGGCTCCACTGAATGACGGACAGCGAGAAATGTCTTACTAGCCGGACTACTCAAAAATAGAGAGTTATTATGAGCGAATGGCTGTCGTCCGAATAAAGTTTCACAGTCGAAACTCTTAGCAGGATAGTCATCAGTTTCTGGGAATGCGATACTAAATTGTGTGTCTCCAAGCTTACGCTTTTGCATTCCTCTAGCGGTCTGGGTGAATTCTTTTTCATCTTTCTCTAGTGGAGGAGACGTCGAGCGATGATTGTGCTGCACATTACTTGTGGGGTGAGGGAGACGGAATAATGGAGGTTGGGAAGTTGCTTGGTTACTTCCGTCATCATCATACTCGGGCGATGATAAGTCGACTTCGGGTGATGGGGAAAGTTCTCTTCTCCTTTCTTCGTCTGTTTCATAATCCTGAGATGCTACGCTAGATATGGGTGGTGAAGCTATGGCCCGACCAGCATAATCACGGTTAAATGGATTAGGAATGGACTGAGGTTTGTAGGTTGTTAGGTAGTAGTGGGTTCTTCGAGGATGGGCAGTTTCGAGCTGCTTTGCAATGGGGCATGGTGATGCAATAGACCAGGAGCGCTTTATAAAAGATGAGAGTCGCGAAGAGATTATTGCCGAGGGATTGGCCGATCTTTACATGGTAAATGGTGTGATCATGTATTGGAAAACACTTCAAGGATTACTTACTGCTCGACTACCTTTATACCTCGTTGACCGAGGACGGTTGCAAGTTCTTTAACGAGGTGGGGTCTATTTCCAGAATGTTGTAACTGTTTAATTACAGCTTCAACCACGTCATCGTTAACTTCGTCCAGATCTCCTTTGTTCTGTTGTGTCTCGTCAGATTTCCGTCTTTCCGCTTCCGGTGATTGTGGTGGAGTAATTTCACAATTCTCAGTCGCGCACTTTAAGTATTTTGATGATCTCCTAACGGCCTGATACGAACGTTTTGCCTTCTTAAATGGAGGAGTCTCTAATTGAAGGTCGCACGGGGGTGACAGTCGCCTTGGAACTCTTGACGCATGAGTAACTGGAAGTTGAACCCCTAGTGACGAATGTGAGATTAATTTATGGCGGGTATTGTACGGAATTGAAGTAGTGTTAATTTCGGATTTCATATTCAAGTTTGATGGCAAATATGGTAGAAAGGTTGTTAAATGGGTGATTAGAAGATGGTTGTTTTGATCTATATTTGATTGATGTTTTGTATAAGTTCAGAGATCTAAAGAGATGTTTTATTTTGATTATTGGCTTTAAAGAGTTGGGAAAAAAGGCAATACTGGGTTGATAATGGATTTGTATATCGAACAACGACATCAACCTGTTGCAAGTGTGTGTGAAGGTCTACCGGTTTGTTGTTGTTGCTTAAGATGGATGTTGATCATGGGGGTTAATTGGATGACTGGGGGGCCAGTACCTGTCGGAATGCACGCACTTGATCCATGAGGGGGTTGAGTCAATCATGCATGCACCTTACATGTAGATGTTTGTGTCTAGGGGAGTCTTGAAAGAGTTTCGCATGGTCAAGGGGTTGAAGAAAAGATTAATGCCTTACAAGTAGAGGGTTATTGCTGGTCTGTGAAGAAGTGGAATGGATAAGCGAGAAATTAATAATAATAAACACAATTAAAAACAATTCCGAACAAAAATCGACCACGGGGATTCCCAGGATCGTTCAGCGTACAAGGGCGTAGCTGGATTTGAAGTGCACGCACCATGTCCGAGCCATCAACCGATTCTAGCTTAAAAAACGAATTAAACTGCACTGACATACATGTAGATTGGCCCCTTATTATTTATACATGTTTATAATTAAATTTCTCTGACATCACATTGACAGAAATGGCAGAAACACATCCAAAACATCTACATGCTCACATCAAATTGAGTGTGGCAGCAGAGGTAGATGCCGTTTTGCCGTTCTCTCAACAGCTTAAATTCAAGCGGTCCAAATAAACGTAGAATATGTAATAGTGTGAGTGAGTAGTTCGTAGATTATCAGTATTGCCGAGAGTGCTGGTAGCCACGAGACTTCAGCTCATATGAATAAATAAGTATATCATATCATAGGCGAAAGGGTCACATAGAATAGTATATGAGCGCCTCATTTTATCATCCGCATCTTCCAAGCCCAGACTAGTTTCGGATACACAGTCGTTGTCGGAAAATTTCACCGAAATCCCGCTGAGTGTATGGGCCCGCAACTAAACGGTTAGCCAGCCGATCTGGGTGTGGCTGAACACAAACCCCGTATGCCAAGTAATTTTCATTCAACCGTCACTCGTAACGATGGATAGATTAACCTAAGCTGAAAACATCAACGTCAACCTGACAAATGGGTACTTTCACGTAGGAGTATCTTAGTCCAGCCTCTCAAGTATTTTCTTACAAGCAAAGTCACCTGCTCATATATATGTACCACGAGAAAAAAATCTCATCTAGTGATAGATGGCGGGTTTGAAGGAAGAGAATTTGCAAAATATCAGAATCCTAATAGAATTCTTCACCCCAAACATTGACTTTGATTTAGTCCATGGATCAAGCATACGCAAATGTGTCTAGAGAAGTGTTATTAATCTGATTGTCCATTAGAACATAGACAGTTGAGTTCCCATGTTGCACAACGTTACCATCACACATTGACATCTTTTCATCCTATGTATGAAGGAATCATTTCCAATATTCGACCAGAACCAGAGCAAATAAACGCTTCATTCCGAATTTGCATAATGTTGTTTCGTTTGACGTATTTTGGGAGGGAAGAGAATGTTTGAAAAAATAGGTAATCTACCCTGTGATGTTGTGTGTGACCATAAATAATTATATATATATTTACACGTATACATGCAGGTTTAGTTAACGTTGCTCAAACACATGTTCCATGTATAAACATGTAAATGGTTCATATCTGCTTTTCATATCTCACATTCAACATTAGAATGCAATGCATAGTAGACACACATGCTCATAAAACTTCCAGCCTTAAAGAATTATTTTCCAAATAGTTGAGGCTACAGATGGTTTTTCCTCGACCCCCCACGTAATGATGTTCCACTTTCCGACCCGTTTAATAGTTTACAGTTCACTAATTACCATATCATCCCTTAATTTTTTAATCACAAAGTACATTTTACTTGTGAACATACCGTGCTATACATACTTACCAATGCAAAGGAATAGAAGATGCAAAGTGGATAACTTATCCGAATCATACTAAACGAATATGGCAATACATCGGATTTTTGCCACCAAGTATTAAAAATATTAAAAAGGGCCTCAGGATCGAACAGCGAAGAAAGGAAGGACCTACCGATGCAAAACAGCTTAGTAATAGTGAAAGACTTGTAAATGATCCCCTACATTTTCAGTCACTATATTCGGGATACACGAATACATTTCTGTTACACTGATAAAGCAAGAGCTTACAAACAGAAATAAATGAGCTTTACTCAGGCATCAAAATGCTTAAAGTTGTCGTTACTCCCAGAGACAGAGACACTGTCTGTATCCATATTTTCTATATCATCGGCAGCCTCCGTGGGCTCCCCCACCACTTCGCCGTGCGCTAGAGATTCGTGATGATGTTTCTAGATTCTCTTCTACTCTAGCTTCTTCTAATGATTTTATATGAAGTCTAACATTTTTGCAAGATGATCTTGATTCGAGGCCATTTCTCGCAAAGCTCGGCCCATTCATTGGCTTGACGATCTTTTTCAGAAGCCTCAAGGGCTTGAAGAGCAGCAAACGAATCGTCAGGATTTCTAGAAAACAGTGAGTGAGCTTGATGGAAGTCTAGGCAAGTACCTTCGACGGCCTCGAGCAGCCACTGCTTCTTTCCCACATCGATTCATCAGGTCTTTAGCTAATATTTAATGGTTAACCATTATCCTTTAAAATTTCGAAACAACCCTATCCAGCAATATCGTTGACAACCACTATTCGACAAGGAAATCCAATACCAGAAAGATATAGACAATATTTTTTAATGGCCCTCTCTTGTACAAGCTTGTTTCTACCAGATTCGGTTCTGTCCATAATTGCTGACCTCAATTTTCTCTAAACATCAGGGACGATATTTTTCTTCATTACACAAACTTCACCAAATCTTTAGCGCGATAAAAAATACAATAAATTTCATTCCTTCAATATATGTACGTGATTTCTAATCAAACAGTTAAATGTGCTTTATTGCTAACAAAAACCTTAGCAGAATGAATACTCAAATTACTCCACCTGCTAGCAGACATGCGCCCTATCTTACTCGAGATCAAAGATTTCAGGTGATTAT
>JAATOF010001457.1:0-17360 GCA_013170925.1 Podosphaera leucotricha | reverse complement strand
CGAATCTTTGAGATAACTTTCGCGTCCCTTTCAGCCAATACCACCCAAGCATTCTCCAAACCGCTAGGAGAGAATAGTTCCCATTTGATTGAAGCCCCCAAAGTGTATAGGTTATATACACGCACCAAACTTCAATACCTGCAACAATATTTCAGGATTTTCAGGCTGTCTAATGCAAGTTGAATTCTACACGTGTCTCTGAAGACCTTATCAAGACTAGTATGAAGGGGGAGTTTTTAAAAATTGAATGTTATGATCTCATGTGAGGGAAGGGTGGCGGAATGGGGGTGGCAGAATGCAGAGTACTTGACTTATTGCCTAAGATCTTAGAATCTCCCCCAGATTCTTGTTAATGAATCGTTTGCAAAGCTAATCACGAAGCTGAGAGAGATCTAAACTATCTCTTGCCGCGGCAGCCATATCATCTACGTAAACGAGTGGAGTATTGCCTCTTTGGTCGGTATATAAACAGGGATCTGCAAAGCTCTGAGAAAATCCTAGCTTCTCGAAATAACTATTACAGGTGATACTCCAATCCTTTGCAGTTTACTTGAAGCCATATTGATTGAGAACCCTTGTGTTTTTGATACTAAGGTAGCCTCTGCTGGGGAAGGCTTTTCTTCAAGTTTTATTGGCTTTGAGAGAAGCGACTTCTAGTGTTAGTCCATTACTCGCGATGAATGGTGTCTGAAACTGCATGTTCATGGGGCTTGAAAATATCGATACTAAGCTTCGTCCTGCAGCAACCATCGCCATCTCAATATCATCATTCTTAAGTTTTGAGGTTATTTGAGTGATAAGTGCTGCTATGAGAGCTCGGAGTCTTTTTTCAGCACACTCTCCTTGGATTTCCATCTTCCGTTTTTGTAGCCCCGTCGTGGCTTTTATTGTTTCTGGAGATTTTGATATTGTACATGTATTATCATGATCTGATAGACCCCCCGATGGAGTATCAGATCTTGTTTTTGAAGCATATTGTAGTGCAGCTTCTACTAAATAATTTCGATGAATATCTGACATTTCATCAGATAGGTCTGTCTAAACATCCTGAGTCAAGGCGTTAATTTTCATATTTTTTTGATAGAACTGTCCTATCATTCTGATCTAAATTCTGATTTGAAGTTTCAACATGAAGGTATTTTTCTGGTGTAATTGTCGCTTTATCCTGAGCCAAGGGAATTTCTGGGGTTCGAGTGGGTACTCTCTCACTTTATGTCCTTGTAGTCTCTTGGATTTTCGTCGTGGAAAATCAGGGCGCTTTAGCAAACTTTTTGATGGCTTAAACGCTTGGTAGAATTAGGCTTTAGCTTTTCTCTTTTTGTCGCTCATATTGAGTTTGTTAAAGATTCTATAGTTGATTTTTAGCCCTAGATAGAGGCTGTGGGACAGGTGTTTCTATGATATTCTTGATATTTGTGGTAAAGTTTTCTTGAATATCAGGAGCCGGGTTGTTTAGAAAACTATCTAAAGCCGTTTGGGGATCTGACGTGAAATTAAGGTTATTCTGGCGATTTATATCTTTCACTAAATTTCGGGTCGGCGGAGACTTCACTAGATTGTCTGACTTGTAAGTTTAAGTCTCCTCCTCTTCTCTTTTCATTAAAGTTTATTTGATTGGGATCAATCGAGTTCAGGACCAAAAACCCAATTTTGATGAATTATTTAATCATTGAGCCCAAAAAATACACATCCCTTTCACTAATCAGTGGTTTTCGACTATTAGTTCCGACAGGCCGAGATTTTGGGCTAACGTAGGGATAGGATACACAGCCAAAGATTCTCAAATAATCAACATCTGGAACTACAGCATCGCAGACACCTTTTGATGTTAACCTGATACTTTGTACCGCTGGACCATGTGGCATTATATTCAACAGATTTGTGCTATGTTAAACAGCCCAGTTCCAAAATTCAAGAGGTAGACCTGCGTCTTTTAAAGATAATCTGATCCCGACCTCAACTTGCTGAATGTTCCTTTCGGCGATTCCATTTTGGTGAGAGCTCTCATAAGCAATAGTGGGTTCACTTCTTACAACTTGCTTAGACCAATCATCGAACTTCTCTCTAATTTCAGCTGTGTTGTCAGATCTTATAGCGATGATCAAATTAGTGACAAGCTCTTCTTCCTTCTCTCCAATTTCACCATTAATTACATTTTGGTTTTACCTAGATGAGCCCATGCCTTCCTTGTAAGATTAGTCAATAGTGGTAGACACGATGATTAATGACGTTGGTGACGTGTTTTATGGACAGTGATATTCCGAAACCCCCTGTTTATTTAGAAGGATTCTATCATATCTTAGTGTTGGTTGCAGGTTTGCCCAAGCAGCCACCATTTTTGATATGACTCATTGAACATTTCCGCCAAAGCTTGCGAGGATTCTTCACTTACCAAACCATACCAGAAATGATGTACAACAGAGATTTTGGTAAAGCTTAAATATTTTTGGTCCAAGCGTGAAACAAAATAAGGGCTAAGGCTATATGCGTATTAATAAGAGCCTTTCAACTTTATGTTGCTCTGGCTTATCATCTTGGCTCGATAAGATTTCTCACTGCTGATTTCTGCCTACACAATCAAATCTTCACAAAAAATTACTCTATACTCTTCTAAATTAGCGGACTGCTTCATCCGTAAAATTCCCCGTTGACTAAGCTATTGGTGCAGATCTTGCGTAGCTCTTGTAGTGTGAATTGAAGTACCCTCCTCAATTAAGGCTGGATCCAAAGAATGAATAAGCCTTTCAATTTGGTTCTTAGAAATATGTTTTTCCAAATCTCTAAGCAGACGCCATATTTTCGCTTCAAGTGTAGAAAAGTGTAGCTGGCTGCTTAATAGCTCTTTCACCTTAATACTGCTCTTTCTTGAAAGCGATTGTCAAAGTATAGGGGCATGCTTGAATCTCTTGAGGATCTGAGCTTTTCGTGAGTAAGATGCCTGTGATGTGCGAACTCTTGGTTAGTGAGGTGGCGGCGAAGAAGAATATTCCGTACATCTTCCTTCTAGCTACTTTGGCGTTATAAACCTAAAATTTAACAATACACCTACGTTTTAGTTGGTTTTATGAGCTCTATTAATCTTGGTTTAGCTATGTGCGCTGTTCGATCGATCTTTAAGTAAATGTTTGAGCTCGTTGCTTATAATTGACTCGCTTTCCTGAAATTTCCGATGTCTTTAGAGAAAGCACCTCTCGATCTCTCTCAAACGTCTCATAATTGTGGTATAAAGTAGTCAAATATGCGAATATGCGAATATGACTTTGCAAGAGAAAATTATTTGTGCGAATGAATTTTGTTGGCAGATTCTATTGGTCACATGGGTACGCAAATTCTTGTCGGAACTCATTATCCTTTTTGGAATATTAATATACCAAAAGGGGCTAGAGCGTGCTAATGTACCGAGGGTGGGGCAACCCACTCATGATAGGCCTTGTACATATACATATTATATGTATTATCTTAGTACACTAAATTAATCATTCCCGATCAAATCGTAGGACGCGCAGAAAGACAACCGCGTTCGTCGAGCTGGATAAACTGTTTGATGCCGAATGCAATTCCACATCGCAGACATTACCATCTACGCAGACTTGGTACTCCGAGATTAACTATCACAAGTTTCAACGGGTATCAAAAAACGATTATGGACTTTACATATGAACCCTACTTAATCACCATAACTTAAGTAATTATGGATAGCTTAGTGACCGTTCCGGGCTCAGGTAGTCCAAATGGATCAAGCAGAACAGAAACTTTCTCTCCAGACCCCAAAACAATTCTGGAGTACATTGTGAAAATTCTAGATGTCACGCTAGGAGCCGAACGACAAGACCTGGAAAACGAAGGTAGTTTGCTCTCAGTAGACTCACAGGAGCATACTTTAAAACTATGTGCTCGATTTGCCCACGAAAACCATCCTGCGATATACATAATGAAACAACTCGTGGGCCCAAATATATTAGATGGAGGAATACACATATCTAGTATGGATGAAATTCTCATTTGCAGTGCTTGGTATGCTGTTGCTGATCTCGATCTAGATTTTATAAGCCATAAATACATAATGGAATTCGACATCTCAATAACCTCACTGACAGTCGCATCTATCGCGGTATTAAAGCGACCTGCCCCCATAGACATGTCTCAACCTCTTCATTCTCAAATACAAGTAATTCCTTTCTCCAACACTGCCCTAGGAAGCACGGCAAACGGACAAGTTAGCTCTTCCACTAGCCCTTTCGAGACTTTACACTCTGTGTTACATCTAGCTCTAGCACCTTTTTTTGATGCATATACAAAGTCCCAACAACATATCAATGGAGAACATGCTCGATCCGATATTGAAGCTAAAACCGGCATTCCCATAACAAAGAAACGTATTGCAGAGCTTGAATTGAGTCTCCTCCATCTCCAGCAAAACGTTGAGATACCGGAGCTAATATTACCTCTTCACCCTATTATTCAAAGCGCTATCGATGATGCAGCCGCGCGAAATTGCAAAGCAACAGTTGATTCTATATCCGCTCACTTACTTCAAGATAGTACTTTTCTTAATTCCTTGCAGTCATTGGTTAACGGATGGATCAAATCAATACAGGGAATAACAAAGATGTCTCGAGATCCTGCTAGTGGATCTGCAACTCAAGAGATAAATTTCTGGTTAAATATGGAATCTGCATTGGAACGTATCGGTAGTCAACTTTTAGGAGAAGGGGTTAGACTAACGATGGATGTTCTAAGAACAGCCAAAAGATACCAGGCAACTGTGAGTTTTCGTATTGATACTGGATTAAATGAAGCTAGTGAAAAGGTTCAAAAGTACAACCAGTTAATGAGGGACTTTCCTCTGGATGAGTTGCTGTCTGCAACGTCTTTACCGAAAGTTCAAGATGCTCTCAATCTCATCTTTGCTCATTTAAATAAAAAACTTAGGATTTGCCCGTATCCAATTCGACGAGCTCTTCCACTTGTTGGGGCGATTTCAGCTGATTTAAACTCCCAATTACAATCACTCATCCATGGGCGCTCACTAATGCACATGGAGTACCGAGAGTTTAAAACTCTCATGGTAACCACGGAATTGATTTGGAATGTTTGGGATGAGAATGTTAAAGAGTTTACTAATGTTGCCCGAGAAGTGACTCGTCGACGCAATGAAAAGTTTATCCCGATAAAAATCTTCCCAAAACACGCTGAAATACAAGCTAGGCTTAAGTACATCAGTACATTTCGTGATAATCACGAACAATTGCAGAAGACTATTGTATCTGTTCTCTGCCCTACGAATCGAAGAGATAAAAGTACTATGGATGATATTGTTCTTGTTGAAGAAATGGGCGATGTTGATGCCGTAGAAGAAGTACAGCAAGCTTATGCTGCTCTTAACAATGTGGATTTACTTGATGTTACACCTGAAGGGACTAGAATTTGGGTGCAAGCAGAAATAACTTACAACGAAAGAACTTCTAGGGTTGAAAATTCTATCATTGCAAGGTTGAGGGATAGGTTAGCTACTGCAAAGACTTCCAATGAAATGTTCAGAGTTTTTTCAAAATTTAACGCTTTGTTTGTTCGACCAAAAATTAGGGGTGCCATCACAGAATACCAAACTCAACTCATTGAGAATGTGAAGCAAGACATATTAGCACTCCATGAGCGATTTAAACAGCAATATGGTCATTCAGAAGCCCACGCAATGGCACAACTTCGTGATCTTCCCCCAGTTTCTGGAGCAATAATTTGGGCTCGCCAAATTGAAAGGCAACTAGACGGATATATGAAACGAGTTGAAGATGTACTTGGTTATGATTGGGCACTTCATTCCGAAGGACAAAAGTTACAGAGTGATAGCAACCTTTTTCGGAAAAAACTAGATACTCGTCCCATATTTGAGGCATGGCTTCATGATGTACAAAAGAGACAAATTACCATCTCCGGTCGACTCTTCAACATTCAAAAAATTCGTTCAGTCAACTCTACTCTGGAGTTAGCTGTCAACTTCGACCCTCAAGTGATAGCACTTTTTAAGGAAACCCGAAATTTATTATGGCTCAACTTTGCTGTACCTCATTCAATAAATAATATTTCAAAAGAAGCCAAACGAGTCTATCCATTTGCAGTCAGTCTCATGGAAACTACGCGTACTTTTTCTCAAATCACCCGAAAAATATCGGCAATGGCTGAAGTTTCCATCCTACTGAGTGGGTATAAGAATGATGTTCAGTCATTTATTATCAAGGGTATCCCCCTAAAATGGGAGTCATTCGTTAACGCGTACGACCTGCATATAAAACAGCCTGTCTATCTCTCGAGTGGAGCGATTGACGGAACACTCAGTAGCCGTAATGAGAGTAAGCATGTGCAGTATGTTCGTGAATTTGCTGCCTCTGTTTCTCTTCTCCAACTAAAAACAGCTACACTAGCTTCCATTAATTCAACCATACAAAAGGCCTTGATAGAATTAGAGACTTGTCCCTACGATACTATATCATTTAAGCAAAGACTGGAGACAGTACAGATGGCAATTGATCAGCTAAACCTTGAGAATTACGTCAATCTTACTTATTGGGTTAAACAAATGAACAATCGCATTAAAGAAACCCTCCTTGTACGACTTAGAAAAGCAATCTCTACATGGGTTCAGTATTTCGAAAACGAGCCTTTACAGGGCGTTGATGACGATAGTAGACGAAAACATCTCAGTTTCACTTCCACATCCCCGGATGGCAGGTCTCCACTTCTGAAAAAATTAGTACATGAAATATCGATGCGGAATCAAGTTATTTACTTGGATCCTCCCCTAGACTATGCACGGGCATTTTGGTTTCAACAACTGCACGAATGGATTGGGGTTGTTTGCAACCTTCGAAAGATAAAGGCCTCAAGGTATATGATGAGATTATCAGATAGAAATGACGCAGAAGATCTATTTACTGATCTTCCTGGCTCTTGCACGGATAGTCTACTACAAGTCTACTCAGCAATTGAGAAAAAGATAGACGGAATCAACTCTTACGTGGATAAGTGGTTACAATTTCAGTCCCTCTGGGACCTTCAATCTGAAAAAGTCTATGAGATACTCGGTGAAACCCTATCAAATTGGCTTCAACTTTTGCAGGAGATTAGGAAAGCGCGTTCTACTTTTGATACAAGCGAGTTCAGTAAATCTTTTGGGCATCTTGCCGTAGATTATGAGCAGGTTCAAACAAAAGTTAACGCAAAATACGATCAATGGCAACATGAGATTCTGACAAAGTTTGCGTCTCGTTTAGGACAACGAACACGAGAAGTTTACTCTGAAATTGAAAAAGCTCGCAAAGACCTAGAAACCCAATCTCTCGAAGCTACATCAACTGCACAGGCTGTACAATTCATTACCGTAGTGCAAACTTGTAAGCGAAAAATAAAGACATGGGGACCAGATGTAGACTTATTTCGACAGGGACAAACTACTTTGACTCGCCAACGCTATCAATTTCCGTCTGATTGGCTCAATGTCGAGCAAATTGATTCTGAATGGGCAGCCCTCAATGAGATATTGGCGCGCAAAGACAAAATCGTCACAGACCAGACTGATGCTCTTCGAGCTAAGATTGTAGCTGAGGATAAGATTGTGAGTGATAAGATTGTTGAAATTACCAACCAATGGAATGAAGAGAAGCCTGTTTCTGGCTCAATCGCTCCCGAAGCTGCATCAGCGATACTCACGTCTTTTGAAACACGCATCACCAGACTACATGAAGAGTCGAACATGGTATCACGAGCAAAAGAGGCGCTTGATTTGCCTTTAGGTTCTGATTCAATGCTTGGTGGAATCCTTGAAGAAGTGCAAGATTTCAAATCAGTTTGGGCAGCTCTATCAACGATCTGGAAAAGTTTGAATGACTTACGAGAGTTGCTCTGGAATAGTGTGCAGCCACGTAAAATTAGAATAGCTATAGATGGCCTCATAAAGATGACGAAAGAGATGCCTAGTCGAATGCGACAATATGCAGCCTTCGAGCATATTCAGACAATTTTACGGCAACTTTTAAAAGTCAATCCTACAATTGCTGACTTAAAATCTGAGGCTATAAGAGATCGACACTGGAATAATATATTTAAATCACTCAAGCCTGGAAAACGTTACTCGCCTATTTCCATGACACTCGGCGAAATTTGGGATTTAAACCTTGCTGCCAGCGAAGTTGTAATTAGAAACGTGATTAGCCAGGCACAGGGTGAAATGGCTTTAGAGGAATTCTTGAAGCAAGTTCGTGAAATCTGGACAAATTACTCTCTTGACTTAGTTAATTATCAAAACAAATGTCGTCTGATTCGTGGATGGGACGATCTTTTTGCAAAATGTAGCGAAAATCTTAGCTCATTGCAGGCAATGAGAAATTCACCTTATTTCAAAGTTTTTGAAGAGGAAGCTTTATCTTGGAATGATAAACTAAATCGTATACACCTTTTGTTTGATGTCTGGATAGATGTTCAACGGCAATGGGTGTACCTTGAAGGGGTTTTCACTGGGAATGCCGATATAAAACATCTACTACCCATCGAATCGTCACGATTTCAAAATATAAACTCTGAATTCTTCGCCCTTATGAAAAAAGTTTACAAACAGTCCTTTGTTCTCGACGTTCTTAATATATCCGGGGTACAAAAATCTCTCGACCGTTTATCTGATCTACTAAATAAAATCCAGAAAGCTCTTGGTGAGTATCTTGAACGAGAGCGTGTCTCATTTCCTCGATTTTATTTTGTCGGTGATGAAGATCTTCTAGAAATTATTGGCAACAGTAACGATACTCTCAGAATCGCTAAACACTTTAAAAAGATGTTTGCTGGCTTATCGGGTCTCATATTAAGTGAAGACCATATTATCTCTGGATTCACTTCCAAAGAAGGGGAAGAAGTAAGACTCAAGAAAGAAATTTCACTCATCAAGGTGCCTAAAATCAATGACTGGCTTGCATTATTAGAAAGTAGCATGAAAGCTACTCTAGCTGAGCTGTTGGCTGAAGCTGTCGAACAATATAGCCCTATCTTTGCGGCCAACGACATTGATAAAATAACTTTCAGTCAATATATGATGGGATTTCCTATTCAAATTGCCGTTCTCGCAACACAGGTCGTCTGGTCATTAGAGGTAGAGAAAGCTTTAGAGACCGGAGGTTCTAAATTACAAAACTTATATGAACAAGAAGTTAAAGTTCTTCAATTGCTTGCAGCAACTGTCCTTGATGATCTCGATCCAATCCAGCGGAAGAAATGCGAACATTTAATTACGGAATGTGTTCATCAGCGAGATGTCATCGAGAAGCTCATTCGAATTCAGGCCAACTCAGCAACCCACTATTTATGGTTACTACAAATGAGATATGTTTATAAAGCCGAAGGTGACTTTATCAATCGTCTTCACATTAAGATGGCAAATGCTAAACTTAAGTACGGATTTGAATACCTTGGAGTTGCAGAGCGTCTAGTTCGAACTCCACTAACTGATCGTTGTTTCTTAACCCTTACTCAAGCATTATGCCAAAGACTTGGAGGTTCTCCCTACGGTCCAGCCGGTACTGGAAAAACAGAATCTGTTAAAGCATTAGGAGTTCAACTCGGACGATTTACTTTAGTTTTTTGCTGTGACGATACCTTTGATTTTCAATCTATGGGGCGGATATTTCTAGGGATATGTCAAGTTGGTGCGTGGGGCTGTTTTGATGAGTTCAATCGACTAGAGGAGAGGATTTTATCTGCGGTATCCCAACAAGTCCAAAATATTCAACTAGGGCTTAAACAAGGAATTGAAGATCCTAAGTCTCAAATTGAGCTAGTTGGGAGGCAATTGAAAGTAGATTCAAATACTGGCATATTCATCACAATGAATCCAGGCTACGCAGGCCGCTCTAATCTTCCGGACAATTTGAAGAAATTATTTCGAAGTGTAGCTATGTCCAAGCCTGACAAAGAACTTATTGCTGAAGTTATGCTCTTCTCTCAGGGCTTCAATCAAGCCAAACAACTATCAAAGCAAACCGTACCTTTCTTTGAAAAATGTTCGATTATGCTTTCAAAACAAGCTCACTATGATTTTGGGCTTCGTGCTTTAAAGAGCGTTCTCGTTAGTTCTGGTGGTCTTAAGCGCGCTTGGCTCAGCAATACAGAAGGCGATAACTCAGAAGAAAAATTCGAGCCTCAAATAATTGTGCAGAGTATTCAGGAAACTATTGCCCCGAAATTAATTAAAAGTGACATGAATATCATGAAATCTATCGAGACAGAATCTTTCCCCGGTGTGGAATACATAGCTGCTAGCCACACAGAGCTAAAGAAAGCGATTTGTAGCATTGCTGAAGAGAAAAACTTGGTTGTAAACGATATCTGGATGACTAAAATCCTTCAACTTTATCAAATTCAGAGAATTCATCATGGCGTAATGATGGTTGGAAACTCAGGATCCGGAAAATCTGTGGCTTGGAAAATTTTACTACAAGCTTTACAACAAGTTGAAAGTATAGAGGGAGTTTGCCATATTATTGACCCGAAAGTTATCTCCAAAGAGGCTTTATATGGTAATCTTGATCCAACGACACGTGAATGGACAGATGGTCTTTTTACTAGTATCCTGCGTAAGATTGTCGACAATCTTCGAGGCGAAGAATCTAAGAGACACTGGATTGTATTTGATGGTGATGTGGATCCTGAATGGGTTGAGAACTTAAATAGCGTTCTTGATGATAATAAACTTCTTACTTTACCTAATGGAGAGCGCCTTAGCCTCCCACCTAATGTTAGAATTATGTTTGAAGTAGAAACTTTGAAGTATGCAACGCTTGCAACTGTTAGTCGATGCGGTATGGTTTGGTTTAGTGAAGATACTATTACTCCAAACATGTTGGTGACAAACTATCTTGATAGCCTTGGGTCTGTGGCTTTTGAAGACCTCGACGAAGATACAGTAACTACAGGACAAACAGCAGCTAAAGCACTGGTAATCCAAGATCAAGTCGCCAACTTACTTAGGAAATATCTTGTCAATGATAACTATATTTCAAATACTCTAGACAAGGCTAGAAGTTTCAGTCATATAATGGAATTCACCATCGCTCGAGTCCTCAGCACATTATTTTCTCTTCTTAATAAAGCTACTCGCGATATGATCGAGTATAATACACATCATGCCGATTTTCCCCTTGATCCTGATCAAATCGAGTCATACATCACAAAGAAGCTCTTGTTAGCCTTGGTCTGGTCTTTAGTTGGAGATTGTCCTCTGCAGGATAGAAAAACCTTTGGTGATTTCCTCGCCAGTCATGCCTCGGTCGGGTGCCCTATTATGAATGACAATTCTTCAATTATTGACTATAACGTCACACTACCTCAAGGCGAGTGGTCATCTTGGCAGAACCAAGTTCCAACCACTGAGGTTAATACTCACTCAATTATCCAAACTGATGTTGTAATCCCAACTCTCGATACTGTAAGACATGAAGATGTACTATATTCTTGGCTTGCTGAACATAAACCATTACTTCTCTGCGGACCTCCTGGATCTGGAAAGACTATGACATTGTTTAGTGCGCTTCGTAAACTACCAAATATGGAAGTCGTTGGCTTAAACTTTTCCAGTGCTACTACTCCTGACCTTCTTATCAAGACTCTAGATCAATATTGTGAGTATCGAAAAACACTAAATGGGGTCATTCTTTCTCCCATACAGATAGGAAGATGGCTTGTAGTTTTCTGCGACGAAATCAATCTACCTGCTCCAGATAGATACGGTACCCAGAAAGCTATTTCATTCTTGCGTCAACTTGTCGAGCAGAATGGTTTTTGGCGGACTTCAGATAAGTCATGGGTAACATTAGACAGAATTCAATTTGTAGGGGCTTGTAATCCTCCTACTGATTCCGGAAGAACCCCCATGGGGGCTCGATTTTTACGACATTCACCGCTAATTATGCTTGACTACCCAGGAGAGCTTTCTCTACAGCAAATTTATGGAACGTTTACAAGTGCCGTCCTTAAAATTATACCATCACTCAGAGGTTACGCAGAGGCTCTTACTAAAGCCATGGTTCAATTTTACCTTGAATCCCAGAAACAATTCACCCCTGAAATTCAACCACACTATGTTTACAGTCCTCGTGAGCTAACAAGGTGGGTAAGGGGTATCTATGAGGCAATCCGACCTCTTGAAACTCTTAGTATAGAAGGTTTGATTCGTATATGGGCTCATGAAGCATATCGCTTGTTTAAAGATCGCCTGGTTGCAGAGATCGAGCGACAATGGACGAATGATGCTGTTCAACGTATTGCTCTTGATCACTTTCCGAACATCGATCAAAATAAAGCCCTTGGTGGACCAATATTATTTTCTAACTGGCTTTCGAAAAACTACTCTCCAGTTGATCGGGAACAGCTACGCGAATTTGTTAAAGCGAGGCTTAAAACATTCTGCGAGGAAGAAGTTGATGTTTCACTAGTACTATTTAATGATGTCCTCGAACATGTTCTTCGTATTGATCGCGTCTTTCGGCAGCCCCAGGGGCATTTGATTCTAATTGGTGTTAGTGGCAGTGGTAAGACAACATTATCTAGGTTCGTTGCATGGATGAATGGACTTAAAGTATTCCAAATTAAAATTCATGGCAAGTACTCAGCCGAGGATTTTGATGACGATCTCCGTGATGTACTTCGCCGCAGTGGCTGCAAAGGAGAGAAAATCTGTTTCATAATGGACGAATCAAATGTTTTGGACTCCGGATTTTTAGAGAGAATGAATACCTTACTCGCAAATGCTGAAGTTCCAGGTCTTTTCGAAGGAGACGAATTTGCAGCGCTAATGACTGCGTGTAAGGAAGGAGCTCAGCGCCAGGGCCTTCTCCTTGACTCACAAGAAGAGCTATATAAATGGTTCACGCAACAAATTGTAAAAAACTTACATGTTGTCTTCACTATGAATCCTCCAGAAGATGGCCTGTCTTCGAAGGCTGCCACTAGTCCCGCTCTGTTCAATCGGTGCGTTCTTAATTGGTTTGGGGATTGGTCTAATCAAGCACTCTTTCAAGTTGGCTTTGAATTAACTCATTCAATTGACCTTGATAAAGCCAACTTTACTGCCCCCGATAGCATACCTGTAGCATATCAAGACCTTACTTTACCAGCATCTCATCGTGAGACAGTTGTTAATTCTATGGTATATATTCATCATTCGCTCTACAGGTTCAATTTAAAGCTTCTAAAACAACAAGGACGAGTTACCTATCTCACTCCTCGGCATTTCCTGGACTTTGTTGCTCAATATGTGAAACTCTATAATGAAAAGCGTGAAGATCTTGAAGAACAGCAACGACATCTGAATGTTGGTCTTGAAAAACTTCGTGACACGGTCGATAAAGTCAGAGACCTTCGAGTGAGCTTAGCCGAAAAGAAAACACAGTTGGAGCAAAAAGAAACTGAAGCCAATTACAAGCTTAAACGAATGGTAGATGATCAACAAGAGGCTGAGTCCCGTAAAGCTACATCATTAGTAATTCAAGCTGCTCTAGAGAAGCAAGAAACTGAAGTTTCAGAACGTCGTAAAGTAGTTCTCAATGATCTTGCCAAAGCAGAGCCAGCTGTTGAGGAGGCCGCAAAAAGTGTTCAGAATATTAAGCGACAGCATCTGACAGAACTTCGATCCATGGCAAATCCTCCACAAGGAGTCAAACTAGCTCTTGATGCAGTGTGTACCCTTGTTGGTCACAAAGTTGACAACTGGAAAGCAGTTCAGACTGTGGTTCGTAAAGATGATTTTATCGCCAATATTGTGCAGTACAACAACGAAGAAAAAATGACAAAAAACCTACGAATAAAGATGCGCAATGAGTATCTTTCAAATGAAGACTTCACTTTCGAAAAAGTGAATCGTGCAAGCAAAGCCTGTGGTCCACTTGTTCAGTGGGTTCAAGCCCAGGTTGAGTATTCTGAAATCCTCGACCGTGTCGGACCACTTCGTAACGAAGTAGCATTATTAGAGAAGCAAGCTGCAAAAACAAAATCAGAGGCTCAAAATGTTGAAATTGTTCTCAAAAACCTCGAGTCGAGCATTGCCACTTACAAAATAGAGTATGCTGCTTTGATTAGTCAAACAGAAGCAATTAAAACTGAAATGTCGCGTGTACAATTCAAGGTTGATCGAAGTGTTCGACTGCTGGAGAGTTTGTCATCTGAACGAACCCGGTGGGAAACAAGTAGTAAATCGTTTGAAACTCAAATCGGAACTCTGGTTGGTGATGTTTTGGTTGCTGCTGCTTTCTTAGCTTATAGTGGACTCTATGATCAGCAGTTTCGTAAAAATATGATGGAGGACTGGCTAAATCAACTACAACTTTCTGGCATTAACTATAAGCAGCATAACCCCATGACTGAATATTTATCCACCGCTGACGAGAGAATTGGATGGCAAGAAAATTCCCTCCCTGTCGACGATCTTTGCACTGAAAATGCTATTATATTAAAGCGGTTTAATCGCTATCCACTAATAATTGATCCCTCTGGACGGGTTACAGATTTTCTTCAAAAAGAAAGCAAAGAAAAAAGTCTTACAGTTACAAGCTTCTTGGACGATTCATTCACAAAACAGTTGGAAAGCTCCCTACGATTTGGTAACTCTATATTAATCCAAGATGCCGAATATTTAGATCCGGTCCTGAATCACGTTCTCAATAAAGAGTACCAGAAAACTGGAGGCCGTGTTTTGATTCAGTTAGGTAATCAGAAAATTGATTTTTCTCCATCATTTAAGATTTATCTATCCACCAAAGACCCATCTGCAACGTTTGCCCCAGATATCTGCAGTCGCACCACATTAGTCAATTTCACTGTTACACAAAGTAGTTTACAAACACATTCCTTAAACGAGGTTTTAAAATCCGAGCGTGCTGATGTTGACGAGCGTAGATCCAACCTTATCAAACTTCAAGGGGAATTTAAAGTTCATCTTAGGCAACTCGAAAAACAGCTTCTTCAAGCTTTGAATGAATCCCGGGGTAACATTCTAGATGATGATAATGTCATAGAGACCCTTGAGACCCTCAAGAAAGAAGCAGCGGATATATCGGTTAAGATGAACAAGACTGAGGGTGTTATGGCAGAAGTAGACAATATTACTTTAGAGTACGGTGTAATTGCACGTTCATGCAGTGCAGTGTTTGCTGTGCTGGAACAACTTCATTACCTAAACCACTTTTATCAGTTCTCTTTGCAATACTTTCTCGACATCTTCCATTCAGTTCTTCACGATAATGTGCGATTAAAAACAGAGACAAACCATAATTTACGCCGTGATATAATCATCGAAGATCTATTCGTTACAGCCTTTCATCGAACGGCTCTCGGTCTTCTACAAAAAGATAAGATAACCTTAGCGATGCTCCTTGCACAAGCTGCGCCCTACAAGATGAATAAGACCTTGATTGATGTAATCTTAGATGATACTATCAAAGGTTGTGATCTTTCGACTGAGAGTACTAGAAAAGATGAAATTATGGCCAAAGCTTCAAAAATTCCGGCGCTCCGAGGGAAGTTAGAGCATATTTCTATAGCAGCCTGGGATCGATTTCTTGTGGAGGAAATCGGGGAGAATTATGTTCCACAAATATGGGAACCGAGCATGGAAAAACGGGACCAGGAAATAATTTCTCTTCTACTAGTCAAGGTTTTCCGCCTAGATCGCTTTGTGCCAGCTGCAGAACGCTTCGTCACTGCTGTTTTCGGCTCGAGAATTTTTGATATTGTCGAAGATTTGGAAAAGATTGTTGTTCAAGTTCCTGCAGGTCGTCCAATTGCACTTTGCTCAAGCCCAGGGTTCGATGCCAGTTATAAAGTTGAAAATCTTGTGGAACGAACTGGCACAGCTTGTACAAATATTGCAATGGGGTCGAATGAAGGCCTAGCGAGTGCAGACAAAGCTATTGTAGATGCCGCAGCTAATGGATCATGGGTACTTGTCAAAAACGTCCATCTTGCCCCAACTTGGCTACAAAGCCTTGAAAAACGTATGGACGCACTTAAGCCACATGAAAACTTTAGACTTTTTCTTTCAATGGAATCTAGTCCCAAGATTCCTGTTAATCTGCTCAGAGCTTCTCGGGTTTTAATATATGAACAACCAGCTGGGATAAGGGCAAATATGAAAGATTCTATCACATCTTTATCTATTAGAGCGAAAAAAGATCCTGTAGAAAGGAATAGGCTGTATTTTCTTTTGTCATTTCTTCATGCTGTAATTCAAGAAAGATTACGTTACGCTCCAACCTTGGGATGGAAAGGTTTCTGGGAGTTCAATGACAGTGACGTACGTTTTTTGGATCATCTTTACTTATCTAGAAACTGACTGATTTATAGTATGAATGCTCCGCATTTATCATTGATACCTGGGTTGAGACTGTCGCGTTAGGTCGGACAAATGTTGCCCCGCAAAAACTTCCATGGGATATGATACGGACATTAATAACTGAGACATATGGTGGGAAGGTCGATGATGATGATGACTTCCAACAATTAAACCGATTGGTAAATTCGGTTTTAACCCCTGCTGCATATGAAGAGGGCCACCAATTAGTTCAGGGCATATCTAGCTCTGACAAACCAGAAGAGGCTTTAACTGTACCTGTTGGTATATCTTTCAAAGATTTTACAGCTTGGATCCAAAAACTTCCCGAAAGAGAACCACCCACATATCTAGGTCTACCTGTTAACGCGGAAAAATTGCTATTAGTTGGCCAGGGTGTTAGCATGATTCAAAATATGGCAAAGATTACAAAGATGTTAGATGAAGGGGAGAAGTTAATGGCTGAAGCTGCTTAAAAAAGTATGTGAAAATGACGAATTACTTGTTACAGTACTGGGAGCTCAGGCGTTATAATGGTAGACTGGCTTTGTTTAGACGATTTTATTATACCCATTATTTCTCAAACTTGATTTTCAGTTGCTTTACTGCCAGTTGTACGATCACTTTCTACTCACAATCTAATAGTTGGCTCATAAATTACTGCTTCGTTATGCTTTTACAACCAGCACGTACCACTGGCTTGTCTTTATTTAGACATAGTCAGGGTAGAGAAAGGTAGAAAAACTAGAAGCTCGCTTGTGTGACAAAATTAAATTTTAGATCAAGAAAAGGTAGCTTGTTTGTTTTGTTTGTTTGTTTTATTTACGTCTACCTAGAAAAAGCCAAAAAGCCTTTTATATTGAATTCACCCAGCCGGATAAAAGACGCCAGAGCTTACTGCTCTAGTTGCCTGAGACACCCATATTCCCAAACATAAGAAAAGAGGCCTAATCTAAACTACGTGCCTGTGAAGGCTTAGCCCAACAGCAGACAATCT
>JAATOF010001456.1:0-19087 GCA_013170925.1 Podosphaera leucotricha | reverse complement strand
CACCATTTTTCTCTCAGGGGATCAGTAACTCTAGAATTTTGTTTATGTATTAATAAGATACTAAACTCTTCTATATTAAAAATTTGAGGCATTCAATGATGTTGTTCGTCTGTTATTACATGTTCTATGAAAATCTACGCATCTAGTTGCCAGTTTTTTTGCTTGGTGTACATCAAAATATGTCGTGCGAACTCCTGAAATTTTTCATTTTCGAGATCGAAAGAGGGTCGGTCATCAAAGCATCTTTTAAACCACAGGTTTCATCGTAAAATGAGATACATAGAAAGATTTTGGTGTTCAGCCTAACATTAAACCAAAAACCACTGCGATTATTTGTTCCTGCTGCGTTGAAATGACAGCGTCAATCAACCAGTACTACGCTACGGTCTTTGTTGCAGAATTATCGAGACAAACATACTGCAAAAGGGTACAAACATAAAATAATATAAAGCCATCATTATGAGATTGGGAACAAGTCAAGATAAAAGAGAATATCTGAGTGGTCATTTAATGGACTGGGGTAATTATATGGCGCTACTCCTAAATAGGAACTATTCATTTTAGATTAGTATAAAATAGGAAAGATAGTTTATTTAATTGGTAAACTTCCCCCACCAAAATTACACAGCTTTGAGCGGCTTCCACGCAGAATCAAGATTTATTTACAAATTGGGCTTCTTAGAATTCGATCTGTGGAAAAAATTAAATTTTTATTTACATGGTTAAATGATGAATGAGTTGGTTCTCAAATAACTCGGCTACCGGTATTTGTAATCAGTTCAAGAAATACTTTTATCACAAGGCTGGTGGGCTTCATTCTAGCAACAACTCAAGAGTGCTGCCACATGTATATTCATGAACATGTACTAGAATAAAAGTTATTAATTGACGTTTCTTCATGAAATTTCCAGTGTATCAGTTGCTCTACGCCTTACACCTTCTAATTCTTTGAAATTATTATGGATGATGCCGCACGCGTCCCGCCTCTGCCCCTTAGAGATAACAGGCGCACCGGGACAAGGAACTTCCGAATTCCAGAAGATGAAAAGTTGTTTTGGTGTGTGCGGCAAGTTTTGCCGCAAAGAGAAGACGATTGGGATAAGGTCTTTGATCTGTATAACTCGATTAAGCCAGCTAGTTTTCCGGAACGGTCCAGTGAGAGCTTATGCAATCGTTTCAAGAATTTGGCGAAGAAGAAGCAAAGACGTACCAGCACCTCCGGAACTGTCCCTAGCAACGTCAGAATAGCTCAAGATATTAAAAAACTTATCGCCAATCAGTCTAGGGCCGGCAATTTGGTCAACAATACAGATGAAGCTGATGATTGGCTTGACGAATCACATGTTGTGATACCAAGAGACTGTGTGGTAAAGTATGTAAGAAATATTGTTGCTGCCCTTAATATTTATATTGAATGCCAAGTAGGCCCTCACATATCCCGGAGATTGAAATGGGGGACGATGGTGATGATGACGATGACGGTAACCTTAATAATGATTATTATGATGATTCAAGTAGCCTGATCAACTCCACTCGAGCCTTGTCATCATTGTCACAAAATACTAGAATAGTGACTGGCGAGGGACAGAATAGGTCAAGAGGAATAGCTATCGACCCCACAGGAATTAGGCGTACTGGTAGAGCTGTGAATGAACTACGTACTAGATCCCAGTCATCAATTCAATCCGTCACCGCAAAAAGGCGCCGCTTAGAAGAACCAATTGATATTTCAGCTTCTCATGTAACTGGTCTGTCTGAAGATAAAACTGCCGCTATCTTAGAATTAATGAGCGAACAAATTGAGCAACAGAATCAACAAATACAGCTACAAAACCAACAGATACAGCAACAAAATCAACAAATACAACAACAGAGTCGACAAATACAGAGACAAAACATGATGTATATAGCCATGTTGCGCCAGACTACCTCGGGACTTTCTTTTCCTGCCACAGCACAAGTTCATTCCAACTTGTCGGCAACCCCTCTTTCATCCCAAAACGACTCCTGATTCAATCAACAAATTTCAATGACCAAAGAAGCTTTTTAGCAAGGTCCATGAGAGCACAAAGAGTAATAAATAACTCACGAACGATGAAGTATATAATCGATCCATAATATATAACCTTCACCTCGTTGAAAATATAATATTAAAATTCGTGAAATGCCTGTATTCCCGGATCTCGGATTACTGCCGCGAGAATGTGTTGATACACCTGTTAATTTTGTCATCAGTAAGTCCTCTTACCGGTAGTTATGCACAGGTCCTCAGTCTGATGGGTGATTTTAGGGAATGGTTCTGGGTATTTTTATAGGTTGAAATTAGCCTTCACTGATACTACTGAGGATTACTAGAGGTAACGTTTTTGATAGAGAACTAAGCGTGCTCTTCAGGATCTAACAGATAAGCCCCTCACTCTATGGGTACAAGTATGTTTATACATTCTCCTTTAATTGTTGCTTCTCATGGTGTTTTTGATTAGGTCAAGTGTATGCATAATAAACCTGTGCATGTCCATCATATGTACAACTCAAAAAAATGCGTTGCGCAGCTAATTAACACCCAATATTTAGTTACCCATGCGGTCTAAAACTATAGTTGTAGTTCTCTCTTGTCGTTTTGCTTCTGGTGCAGGACACCGACCTGCAAAAACCGATATGTACTCCCACTTGTGCGATATATAACACTTATAATCACCAATTTTTGTTTAGAAATAGGCAGTCTCTATATTGATTCTAAATACTTTGTACCGATTTTGAACATGAATAGAAATTGTGATATCACGTTAATTTGTTTATGAATTTTAAGAAATTTGGATAACACTGCTTCACTTTATTGATTATATTTAATCACCGTCACCGTCATTGTCTTGTTTGAAGTCAATGATCCACAATGATCTAAATCAGTGTTGATTCGTATTTTGTAATTAGTTAAGGTTGGAAATACGCAGGTTAGTCACATAGACAGTCACGTTGCTGGTCTTCACGTGACTCATATTGCTGTACTGAGTTTCTCTCGCATGCTTGCTTGAAACGAAACGCTCTACACCATCATGACTGATAACCTCAATATTTCTCAGAAGTATACTTTTAGTGGTACAATTAATTTTAGCCGGCTTCCCAGTGAGCCAGGCACAAACCCATTACAGAAATTATGACCAATAACTTACTAAATTTTTTGATATTCAAGCTTGCCCTCTAATTTCTTTGATTCAGCTACTTTACGTACTGCTTTGTTAAAATCATCTTGATTAACAGCATCTCTGTAGTCCTTGATCGCAAAAAGGCCACTAAATTTCATTAGAGATAATAGTGAAGAATGAATTTATGTGACTTACGCCTCTGTGACAACGTTCCGCAAATCAGCTCCATTTAATCCATCACTCATCTTAACCACACTTTCAAAATCTATATCACCTTCCGTTACGACACCATTTGCATGAATTTTCAATATTTCTAATCGGCCAACTTCATTAGGTAGAGGAATTTCAATTTTTCTGTCCAAACGTCCAGCACGAAGTAGAGCGGGGTCGAGAGTATCGGGTCGATTTGTGGCCATAATAATCTTAGTCTTTCCGAGATAATCGAAACCATCAAGTTGGTTTAAAAGTTCCATCAAAGTTCTCTGAATCTCCCGATCTGCCGATGTTCCTTCAGAAAACCTTCGACCACCAATAGCATCGATTTCATCCATGAAGATAATACATGGTTCATGTTCCTTAGCATATCCAAACATTTCTCTGATGAGGCGTGCTGATTCTCCTATGTACTTGTCGACGATTGCAGATGAAACAACTGCGAATCTTAGTTAAAGCTTTATCGGAGAGATAGAACGTACCCTTCAGAAAATTTGTTTCTAGGCTGCTGGCTACAGCTCTTGCTAATAAAGTTTTTCCTGTGCCGGGAGGTCCGTAAAGAAGAACACCCTTTGGTGGTTTAATTCCAACCCGCATAAATAGTTCAGGATTCTTCAATGGTAGCTCTATTACCTCTCGTAGTTCCCTGATCTGCTCATTCAGACCTCCGATTCCGCCGAAACTAATCTGACCTGGATCTTCTAGCGACATATTGTAGACAAGCGGATCTACTTCACGAGGTAGCATTCGCATTATCGTAAGGGTTGTCATGTCGAGGGCCACTCGGGTTCCTTGTTTTAATGCAGATTTATCTACCTTTGACCGACAACCGACAACATATCGAGGTCCAGACGATGCTTTAACGATGACTGTATCCATCCCATCTTATTAGCTTATAAAAGAAGCATAAAAGGAGGCGATAAGCACCTACACCTTTCATCGTCCAATTGTTTAAGAACCTCTCCAATTATCTGTCCGACACTTTGTAATGCTTTTATATTCTCTTCGGTATCGTCAAAGTTTTTTTGTAAACTTTTTATATCTAATCGTAAAGCTTTGATCTTGGCCTCCCATTCCCTTGATTCAAGAAGCTTGCTTTTGAACAACGAAAGCGCATGTTGACGCTCTAAGTCTGCCATTATCATATAGATCTAGATTTTTTCTAATCAAAGAAGGTTCTTTTTGCAATAGATGATATTGAAGGTGGTGACCAAGTATCGTTGTGGCAGATAGGTGACACCAAAATATGTCAGCCTGCATGGCCATCCTCACCTGTACATAGAAAGCCGTTAGCTTTGACGCGTGACTAGAGCGATTTGGACAGGACAGGAGCGCGGATGACCATAACGTCTTTATAAATCGATTCTCTGCCTTACAAGACATAACATATAGTTCCCACAGTAGTTACCTCGAATCTTTCAGCAATGGTTATGCAACAGGAATTGCCTTTAGTATCAATCTGAATCCGAGCAGCATCTTTAACGAAAAAATTTCCTGGCCTACAGTCACAAGTTCTCAACGTTACAAATGCCCGACAGAGCTCATGAACCTTTGAGCGCGTGCTTGTAAAGACTTTCTCTTCTTATCCGCAACAAATAAGGAGGCAAGAATTTAACTGAAGAAAATTCATTATTTGCAATATTACTCTGCTTAAATACTGGGTGGACTCTTGAGCTTCAATTTGCATATAGATGACTACGATAGTATCCTCTCTAGCTTACCTTCTGATTTTTATTTTAAACTATTCTCTTTCTAGCTCGAGTTTTCTCATTAGCCTCTTGCAGTAGATATTTTAACCCTAAAGCGCTTAGAGGCACAGCACTTGCCTCGACGGCGCTGTTTAGACCTCTAAAAACACCATCACGATAATTCTGAAATGTTAACTCACTTTATTGGTTCAATTCATATCAGGCATAAGCAGAGGCATGATACGGATAGGCGAATTAGATACTCGATACTACGTTCGATCGTTATTGCTAGCCGGTGTTATTAAAAAAGCAAAAAACCCACCTGTGCTAAACGTCCGACGCCCTGCGCATACTTACCCCAATCTTCTTCATTAACGTCCACGCCGCTGTCAGCGAGGTTTTTTTAAGAGTAAACCGACTCGGATCAGATACTGTAGTCATGGCCGAAACCACACTTCTCGCACTTCTCGCCTCCTATATGACCCTAAAGGACATGCAGCCAGTTCAACAAGTGATTGCAGCAGTACTTAACTGAAGAACTTCCTTAGCACCTTCACAAAACTCCCCCAATTCAGAAAAACTATTCTAGTATTCTTCCTCCTTACTACTTCCTTTATACACCTTCCCTTATATCTCTCGTACACTTCCTAGTAGAAACACATCTTCCTCGATTGACACATGCAATCTCCTGTCCTAAATTTGTACCTTGCCACTTTAATCAGCATCAAGAGCGTAAACTTAGAGGTTTTCGTGTCGATTTTAACAGGCTTATCCGAAAATGGAAGAAAGTTGATGGGTTATCGAGGTAGCAGAGTTACAACTGAGTTTATAGTCGAGTTCTGAGGGACGAATGCTTATTCTGTTGAAAAGGCTCCATCTGTGAAAGCTCCTTGACTGACTCAAATATGCAGTGACAGTTTGTCCTTGCAAGCCCGAACTCAATAAAAATTTCAGAAGATTTCACGATGTTCATTTTAAAAAGAAAACGATTGACCCAAAACCGAAGGATGGAGTAAATACGGGGGTGATTATTAGATTACACGGAGTTTAATGGCTTTCAGAACTCAATGTAATTATTAGTCATCCAGACTACACTTATATACATCTCGGCCCTATCAAGCAATTGGACTGCCCACCCACTTGCACGTTATTCGTGATGAAACAAACTATGACACTATAACTTTTGAGCCGGTCAAATTTGAACACTATCTATGTCGAAGAAATAAGTTTATAAAAGTTATTTAACCTCTGATTATGCCATCGTCTTTCTATGATAATGGTAGATTCATTTTTTTATGTCGTATCCTCTACCTCTTTATACCATGATAATCTAGAGGCTGCATCGTTTCCCGAGAAAGGAGATCTTATAAGGTAATTGATTTGCGTATTTAGCGTCATCCGTGCGATCTAGCAAGGTGGGTGAACTTTCTACTACAGTAATACCCCGTTAAAGGCATATCCTCGGAATATGCCTTTCAAAAGGTCTGAAAATCGATATGCCTTGAACGGGGTATTACTGTAAACCTAATTAATCATTCTCTCAAGGTGACTGACTGACCATGTACCATAAAATGTAATTGACACTGCTAAAGAAGCTGGTTTGCAGTTTGTACCTAAGTTTTAGAATTGACATGGACTGAACTGATCATTATGTGCCGATTTGGTGTCTCCCTCAAGATATAAGGTGTTTAAGATGTTGAGATTTTGACTGTGGATGAGTTTCCTACAACGGCGAACATGTTGTATGTACGTTCAAATGAGTTGAGAAATATAATTTCAAAAATGCAGGCCCAAGATGAGATGAGACTTTATAACTCAGAACTTTTCACTCAATCTGTTTGTTAATTAGTTACCTTAATTACTCACGAGCTACCGGGGTAAAGGCGAACTTGCAGCTTTCCGAGGATCTTTTAGTAGGCAAAGCGGGCCCTGAGGCTTAAACATATATAAAGCACTTCCACATTATCTGGCATCTCACATTCACGATCCATTATTTCAGATTCAATAAATAAAGTAAGTTAGTTACCTCATAACTCTGTGTTAGCTCATTTCTCTATAACTCTCAGCTTGATAATAAGCCAAAGAATTTCTAAAGCCATTTCATTTTTACCCCGCACCTTTCCGTTTCAACACCAGTCACACACAATAAAGACTTTATCAATTATTGTTAAATGATTCTCCTCTAAACTGAACAATGAGTACATTGACTAATATAGTAGAAAACTCAACCTAAAATGGCAATCACCAAAATCCATGCACGTTCAGTATATGATTCCCGAGGTAACCCCACAGTTGAGGTCGACTTAGTTACAGAGACTGGTCTTCACCGCGCAATTGTTCCATCTGGAGCTTCTACGGGTTTGTGCACTCTATCTAAGCCATAAACGTTTGACTGATGGGGCTCATTATCCAGGCCAGCACGAAGCTGTTGAACTTCGTGATGGCGACAAACAAAAGTGGGCTGGTAAAGGTGTCACTAAAGCTGTTGCCAATGTGAACGAAATCATCGGTCCAGCCTTAATCAAGGAAAATATTGATGTAAAGGATCAAACACAAATTGATAACTTCCTGATCAAGCTTGATGGAACCCCAAATAAGGGAAAACTTGGAGCCAATGCTATTTTGGGAGTCAGTCTCGCTGTAGCTAAGGCTGCTGCTGCTGAAAAGGTAAGAATGATTGAATTAGCTTTTCAGGACATTTATCAATGCTAAGCAGAAAGTACCTCTCTACGCCCACATTTCCGATCTTTCTGGAACTAAAAAGCCTTACGTTCTTCCTGTACCATTCATGAATGTTCTCAATGGAGGGTATGTTTTTTGTCTTGAAGAGTTGGGGTCGAAAGCTAACCCATCAAAGCTCTCATGCTGGAGGACGGTTAGCATTCCAGGAATTCATGATTGTCCCATCGTAAGTTTCCTAGATTATTCTATTCTGATTTTTTCACTAAACTTCTAAAGATCAGCACCATCTTTTTCTGAAGCTCTACGCCAAGGCGCTGAGGTCTACCAAATTCTCAAAAGCCTTGCAAAGAAGAAGTATGGTCAGTCTGCTGGTAACGTAGGAGATGAAGGCGGTGTTGCACCAGACATTCAAACCGCTGAGGAAGCCCTTGAACTCATTACCGAGGCTATTAATGCTGCTGGATACGCTGGCAAAGTACATATCGCCATGGATGTTGCATCCAGCGAATTTTACAAGGAGGATGTCAAAAAGTACGATTTAGACTTTAAGAACCCTGACAGTGACCCATCAAAATGGTTGACTTACGAGGAGCTTGCTGCGCAGTATCAGAAATTGGCCCAAACGTACCCTATCGTCAGTATCGAGGACCCATTTGCTGAAGATGACTGGGAAGCTTGGAGTTACTTTTATAAGACTTCAGATTTCCAGATTGTTGGAGATGATTTAACAGTCACTAATCCAATTCGTATTAAGAAGGCAATTGAATTGAAGTCTTGCAACTCCCTTCTACTCAAAGTAAATCAGATCGGTACCTTATCTGAATCTATCCAGGCCGCAAAAGATTCTTACCTTGCTGGATGGGGTGTCATGGTGTCTCATCGTTCTGGAGAAACAGAGGACGTCACTATTGCCGATATTGTGGTCGGGATCCGAGCTGGCCAAATAAAAACTGGCGCTCCAGCACGATCTGAGCGTTTAGCTAAATTGAATCAAATACTTAGAATAGAGGAAGAGCTTGGTGACAAGGCGATATATGCTGGGGCAAACTTCAGGACCGCAGTGAACATTTAATCTCGGATTTTATCTCACATTACAAATTCTAAAAATAAATACTTTGTCTCCACTTTTCTACAATGACCACAGAAGTAGTTCACAATACAAAATTCACTTATGGCAAACTTTTTTTCCACGTTTTTAATTTTTACGCATATTTCAAAATATAATTGTAAAAAGAAGAAAATTTTGTATGGACATGTGTTGGATTCAGATGTCCGACTCCATACTCAATTCTATTTTAACCTAGTGAAAGCACATGTTTAGTTTTGCACGTTAACAAGTCTAGCACCATCAACATCTACATATATGTAAATCCAAGTTCTAGAGGTAAGTTTTATGTAACTGTGATTAAAATTGATTACTTTAATTTTACTGGGTAAAGAACGTCGAACGAGTCTCAGCAGCTTTTGAAGTTTAGATATTTTGGGTATTTTGCGATATTTTCTGGGGACTCGGGCAAAGTGTGATTCATCCCCACATGGTACGATATTAAGAGTTCTCTGGGCACACATAGTCTGTAAATATATAGAACGAAACCTTACTCGACCTGTGTTTATAATCTATCACACGTTCTAGTATCTTTGAGGCCAGAGTTTGGAGATCTAATTAAATAATTGTTCCTGAAGCCTAACACGAAAATTGGGTATCATACCTCACCTTGAGCCCACACTGGAAAATATTTTTCAAGCTTTTACCTACCATAGTTAACTGTCTACTACAAGATTCTCTCCCTCTCTCCCACAATATTCTCCTGATTCATATTACTGGGAATCTTCAATAAAAAATCAGCCGTTTCCTTGTAATACACGTTAAAAATGTCTGAAAAGTGGAGTAAGTGAGAATCTTATCATAATATTGTTGATCGGGGATAAACTATAGCATGGCGGAAATGTTTTCTGGGTTTATATGAAGCAAAAGCGCTCAATTTTGCCACATTCATCGACTGACTGCTCTCTACATAGAAGATGAAGATGAGAGCGACTCTTCCCCCCCCTCACCTTCGCTTCCCAGTGTGGCTGCACGAAGGAAATTCGAAGATGAAGAGGCCGACGATAGTGACGTCCTGGAAAGCTGGGACGCAGCCGAGGATTCCGAAGTCGAGCGCGAACGGGCCAAGGTCGCCGCTGAACGCAAGGCCAAGGCAGATGCTGAAGCAGCGGCCAACAAGAAAAGCAAAAGCGATCGCATCGCGGAGAAACAAGCAGAAAAAGCACGCCGACTCGCCGAAGACGACGATCCTGTGCTCGTCGAAGACGAGGCGTCCCGCCGACAGCGATTACTGCGTTCTGAGCAAGAATCAGATCTGGCACACGCGGAAGCATTGTTCGGCAATGTGACGCGCAAAGTTACCACGGCGGCGAACGCTGTGCAAGTATCGTTGACTGACTCGGGCGGCGCTACTATTGACCTGACTACCCTTCCTCTCTTTGACCCCCAAACCAAGCTTGCCTTTGAGAAACTGCGGGATACCCTCGTGCCGGTCATATCTAATAACTCCAAGAAACCCCACTATGTCATTTTTCTTCAAGATTTCACAAAGCAGTTAGCTAAAGATCTTCCTAGTGACCAAATCAAGAAAATTTCTAGCGCGTTGACAGCTCTAAGTAATGAAAAAATGAAAGAGGAAAAGCAAGCTGAGAAGAGCGGCAAAAAGAGCAAGGCTGCCAAAACAAAAGTCGCGTTAGTGGCGAGCAAGAACATTGTTGGCGTACCTGATGTTCACTCCTACGATGACTACGGCGAGTGAGTTTACCCTGTCCCCAAGACATCCCTATTTTATTAATCGATACCAGTGATGATGATGATTTCATGTGAGCGCACTTGCGCGGTACTTTTGAGCCCAATTCCTGTCTGTTGAAATCGGTGCTACGACTAATTTCTAGCCTGAGGCTCATGATGTAGATCCCTGAGCTGAGAGTTAACGACTGACCTATTCAGCATAACGTTAACTCAAATCACTATCAGTGTAGTTTTGATAAACTGCTACCATGAAAGCACGGAGCTTCCTTCATAGATATAGCGTTAATCAGTTGTTCTAAACACCAACTTCTATCCTCACCCGCTCAGTCATTTCTATACCTACATCTTCATTTGACTCTAGTGATACTTCATTCTACCTGATTTACGCTCAACTCGTCTACTCTTAGACAAATTATACCATCAGAATTGAGTCTGTGGAGAAGCTTTTACCGAACCATGCTCTGTATACTAGCCTGATACGTAGGGACTTAGTCTCCTGTGCGTCGTCGTCCGAAAAACATCGTTCAAGAGCCCTACAACACTCCTATTAATCCACAAACAGCGTGCCATCGTACGCAGATCTATGAACATTAAGTGTTTACAAACCATCTAAAATTGTATAAATATTCGTCTTTCCTCCAAGTCTAAACCCCTTGCCATGAAACTCTCTCGCCCCTAATAGTGAACATTGATTAACTTGGGCACTTTGATATTTTTCTACCAAGCTATGTGGATACATCATAGCATTGACTGCCAGCAGGTGCTTAGCCTAGCAACAAAGCCTGCATAAAGATAGCACTAGGCACCAGAATAAGCTAGTAAATTTCGGTCGGGATTCAAGATAGCCCGAGATGATTAGGATCGATCGAGCCATGTTTTGAATGATTAATAGATGCTTGAGCTTCAATGGAGGAGTAGGCTGGTGTACGCATCGCATCACGACAGTTTTATATTTCACGTTTCTCACTAGCATTGACAAGACGATGCTTTGGGGTACCAACTTGGTAGTGCACGCCCAGCTCAATTCGAGAGCGTTCGAAATAAGGTGCCATAGATCATACACTCTCCATATCGCGGCCAAGTATTGACAACACAATGCGAGACATCCAAGTTGCTAAAGGCGCTGCCTGTCTACTTCTCGAGGAGTCGGAAGGCTATTTCAGAGAGCACGTGAATTCTCGTCCAGACCACAGGGAACCAGAAAAGCCGTGTGCACCAACGTGAATCGCGCGACGGATTATTTAGGTGACATATCACACGCGATAGAGCGAGGCACATCATCGGCAGGCAGCCGTCCCAGCATGCAGCGTAGCACGCACGACGGTCCGAAGAGAAACGACATGACGCGGACCCGGTGTGATGAGATGCCATGCACCGCCGCATCTCCTGCATGGGGACGTAGGTCGGGACGATCCAACTTCCATCGCCGAGCACCCGACACATCTGGGAGAGGATCGGCGGGCGGAGATAGCCGCAAGCAGTCCAGTCGCGACGGGGTTTCGGGTCCACGTCGATCGACGAGCGAAGAGATCGGGCTAGAAAATCGTGTCGTCGAGACGTACAGGTAGACGCAACCATCTCGAGCTAGACCTGGGCAACCGAACGCGCGGGCACAACCTTGCTCGAGGCGAAATTTCAGGTGCATGCGGGCTGCTGAAGAGAAGTGTCTCTCGGAGGTGCTTCTTGCATGGACGGACGGTGTGTATCGTGGCAGCAGTTGTGATTTGGGTGCAAGAGGTAATGAATGGTGGGACTGTATATGGGACGTGAGTAGGAGCAGGAGTGGGAGTGGGGTTGTAAAACAGGCGAAGATGTCGATGACCAAAGCCAAGGGAGACCGAGACAAGTGACGCTCATATATCTCAAGGCCGGGAATTCACGTGCACATGCGGGAATAATGTAGTCATATAGATAGATTACCCATTCTGGTGCATCAGCCCTAAATCTATACTGTCCCATGTATTGGTTTGCCTCTCCCTCAATACAAGACAACCTGAAAGCGCTGTTAAAACAAATCGCATACGGTAACATTAAGTATGCCAAACAGTAAACTGAGTCTGGAGTGAATGTACGTGTATCATAAGGTTTCTCCTACTACTGTACGGTCAGATTTCCAAAACTTCTGCTCCAGCTCATTTGGGTTCATTCATTCATCCAGGAATCCTAATATTAGTACTTTTTCCAAATGTGAGCTCTATACCTTTCCCGTACCGACATAACAAAAAAAATGAAGTCATTAATACCTTGGCCAGTTTCCGGCATCACGCGCCTGGTGCCAACTTAAGCGCTCCTGATGCTGAACGATGGTGTTGCTAGCATCAAAATTAGAATACCTCTGAAGTTTTATTTTTGAGGAACTGGCACCTTGGCTAACTTTCCACCAGCACTAATTCTTTTCTGTAGACGTCCTTCACGCTCTTTTAATGGTTTTTCTACTACATTATTACCCAGGTTGGGCAAAGATCCGACCGTATCAACAGAGAGAGCGCCTCGCCCACTTTTCTGTTCAATGTATAAGGAGGCACTTCGACTAAGAGGAAATGCCGGTAACGTTGCAGGGATTTCAGCACCATTTTGAATCAAAAGTTCAGCGACGGGAAACGCAACGATCTTGTCAGATCCAGGTATTACTGGCGGTGCAGGTGACGGTGATGCAGGATCTGCAGCAGCCAAAGCCAAAAAAATGCAATGAGTGCCTCTTGACTTATCACAAGCGTTCGGATTTGCTTTCAGAGCTAAGGCATGAATAACTTGTTGTATTTCATTTCTTTTAATCCCAGTTAAAAGTGTTTCTTCGACTGTGCCTTGCCGTGATGGAGATGATGGCAATGGCTGAACATATGCACGCTCGACATACTTTGCTGTTATGAATTTAAGTCTGGTTTCGCGCGTGGTTTGAGGTGATGGTTTTCTCCCTGCCTCAAGCCGAGCTTCCCATATCATATTGGAGAGGCGATTACCAACAAGTAACAAAAGCTCGACAATATCAGTCGTAAAAGACTGTAAATCAAGTGTGAGGGATCGAATTTTGCTGATATGAGTACCAAGAGAACGATGAATCCCGCTACATTCAATGCAAAGAATGATGCCTAAATTTATGGAGACCCACTCCGTTTTTACCCCCCAGCCACAGTCTGCACACCAGCAATTCCCTTGATCTGCTTCCCGTAAAAGTTGTAATAGTCGATCTGGACTATCGTCAAAGCTATTATTGCCTTTCCGAGAATAGGCAGGCCTGGCTCCGACTGTTGTCCGGCGGAAAACACTATTATTAACGCTCTGATTATTTGAGTAAAAACTTTGCTGGTGATTATTCTGGGATAACGAAGAGCCTTTCCCAGTTAAGATCGAGCCAATATCTCTTCTCAAAGAATGAGGCTCTTGACGTTGTGAAGAGCCACGAATTTCGCGCACGTCTCGACCCTCAACTGCACTTTGTATTGCATTATTAATAGCAGAAATCCAACTACCCATGTCTTCTTCAGACGTTGCTTGGTAGACTCGTTTGTATTGAGGTGTTATGACTTCAAAGCAAAATCGTCGCTCTGCGTTTCGAGCTTCACGGACAGATGCCATTCTTAAATCGATTGGTTCCATGTGCAAATCTAGTCTTTGCTTCCAATTGCTATACTCTGACATCTTTCCTGCATCTACTACAATCCAAAACCTATAGTGAATTAGTCAGAGTGAACCCTTGATTCAATAGACTCACTTGTGCCAGGCTTGCTTATTCAAACCTCGCGGGTCCGAGTGACTACCAGGTCTACTGAGAGCCCACAAAAGTCCTTCCTTACGTTGGGTGCTACTTTTTTCTCCAGCTAGGCTGCGATCCTTTTCTTCCAGATCCCTAAATCCTTTAAATTTTGAGTTGAATCCAGAATTACTGTTTCCAGACGAAGGTTGGATTGCTGGTGAGCGGATGTTTTCATGCATGCCGATATTTGTGGAAGCTGATAGCATTCCTGTTCCATTGTGCTGTATCGACCTCATATGAGACGCGCTACTATCGGATCGCGAAAGTTCTGATTCGGGTGGGAAGGTCGTAGTTGGGGATGTGGCAACTGAAGCAGAACATGTAGAGAGGAAAATATCGGGCTCAGTGTAAATTGAATTGCTCTTTTCTAAATTCCGACGCTTTTCCTCTCGCTCTGTTCGTTGATACTGAAATTCTTTGTCCGCTTCTTGTACCTTGGCACTGAGCGCATCAAGTTGAGGCAGCATCTCCTCAATTTTTTTGGCAGTAGCAAGATAACCTCTGGTCTGAGCATCGGCATACTTTGTCAGGTGTGATAGAACTTCCTGTTCCTTGCGTCCCCCATGAAGATCTTGCATGAATGATGAGTAATCGAATCGTTTTAATTCAAAATTTCGCCGTTTGACCTGGTATTTTGAGTCACTGTCTGCTCGCTTCTTTTCTTTTAAAGAATCATGTCGCTGTCCTAAATAACGTGAAACGTAGGCGTAGAAGTCTTTACTTTCTTCTTCAAAATCACGCTTCTTAGATTCGGCTTGTTTGATATCTATGTTGTACACTTTCATTATTGGATCAATAATAATTTTTTGCAAGTTATGGGTACTTTGTTTTTCATAGGCTAATATCTGACGAGCTATTTTATCAAAATAATGCTCTAGGGCAGGTTGTACAGCGTTCGCATTGGATAATGACGCCTCTCGGAGAGCGTCCATAAACGCAGATATTGCCTCATTACATTCAACTTGGGCTAAATGAGCAGCCTCAGCTTTTTTCAAGACTTTTTTCATGCGCTGCCGCATATTCCCAGTTTTTTGTTCTAAAGCCTTCATTGTAGCCCTGAATAGCGGACCATCCTCAGTTGCACTCATATCCTCACCGGGACGCTGATAGGAAACATCAACTTTAATTGTAGTTTCTTTTGGCGGAAACGGGCATTGCACTAAAAAGTTGTCGGTTGGTACTATATTTGGCGAAGGTGGATCTTCAAGTTCCCGTAAGTCGACGCCACTTAGACGGGAGTCCATTGACTGCGAAGATGAGGCTCGAAACTTTGGTGGTGGTATTAGACTAAAGGGTCCAGATGGAGAGTTCGGTTGACTCATTGCAGACTGTTGGTCTATGACTACAGTGAGTACTTCAAGTTTTGGAACCAGGTCTGTTAGAATCCTTACTTGAAATCCAGAACGAGAAGCTGGCCAAGGTGTTCAGGCGATGCGCTCGTTGATCGTATTCAACAAACTACCGAGTATTAAAACATATCGCTAGATTATCCTTTTTGAAGGACCTACGCTGCAAGTATTTCTCCATCCACTCCCTCTGTCCTCTGTGGGCTTTGGGGGTCTCCATTTCCAAGACCAGTCAAACGAAACTGAGGAACTACCGCCGGTTGAGAAATCGCCGACCAGTTGCACATTCGCATTTTTGTGGAGGTTGGGATCGGCGTGGAACTCTCGGGTGAGTAACGTCTCAACTTCTCTAGCTGTCGACGCAGCAACATATGTGAGGCCATTTAGGTTGGTATCGAGCTGGTTTGTAGTATCTTGGGCAGGCGTTTTTCGAATAATGAAAGTGAATTTGAAGTTTAGCTCATCGTCATTGTTGAGCTTCGGAATGAAGTTTGGGCCGGGAGGAGATGGGTCAGGGTCCTGAGGAAATACGGAGTCAATCAATCATGCGACGTAAATAGAATGGCATATTACCTGAACATACTCCAGCAAAGAACCATCTGACGGGTCTCTATTTCCAGACACTTTGGTAGCTGGAAATGCATTGGGAACGACATGTAACACTGTCCGTCGTCTAGAGTTCGTTACCATTAAAGATGAGATAGTTACTGTTGAAAGTAATCTAATTAGCCCAAGCAGCCTCAAGCAAATCGGGATCGGTCGAGCGACGCACATCGATTTTGATCCCTGAGATAAAGCGCAGAGGCTTCATCACACTTGCTGCTAACAGTTCCCATTATTTAGACTCTTGTCAACGAACCGAGAAAGCACCAGAGACCGATTCGTGAAGCTTATTTCGTCATTAAGCGCACGGTAACATGCATTTGAAAATGTAGCGTAACTTGCATTTAAATTTTAGAATTATTAAGAGCCCATGGGGATTTCAAGAGTGAAATTTTGGTGCGCAACAGATGAATCAGTGGATGAAAGATTGTTAATCTGATTCTGAAGACAAGGTTTTCGTGGTAATCTTAGTTCGCCAAAGACAGTAGGCATCACCATGAAGCTAGCGAAACTGTATTTTCCAAGCAAAGAGCGGTGTTTTGCGATCTGCGGAATTTCGGACGGAGGAAGTTTGATGTGGTGTCGTCGCGACTCGCATAGGCCACGAGGTTCAAATTTGAGTGAACATCATCGATGATTCAGAGCACCGTAGTATTAAATTTTAAAGTTACATAATACTTGAGTGTACATAGACGGACGACTGTGTGATTCATATTAGACTTTAACATGTATGCTTGATTACTCAACAATTTAGTGTTGTTGCAAAATAAACCAACCACCTTCAAATCTAGAGGGTGGATGAGCATACAACACTATTCTTGTGCTTCGCCACCAACGATTGGGAGCGCGTCTCGAAACAGCAGTTCATGATACACCCAGCAACCCATCCGTCGTCACCTTTAAACTTGCCCCTCAATACACCGGACGATATTATGAATTCATTTACTTAAAGGTCTCACATTCATTGGGAATACATGTGCTACAGAAAGGTAAAGGATTCCACTTTTATTGTACGATTTCTGAAACTCTATCAGAAATATTCTTGTGAACGTTTGACCAAGCTAATCATTCATCCTGCGTGAATACCTGACCTGTTAGAAAAAGATGTGTATAATAATGACATTTTAAAGATTCTAATCAAGAACAAACACCGACATACGCAAGCTCTTCTCATTGGAACGTTCTTGTCTTTCGAATAAATTCAAGTCTCTATTTAATTACATGAACATGTTTCTTTCTTCCTAGATTGTTTGAAGTCTGAGACATCTTTCAGCTTCGGCATTCTATATTTTTTTTTTCATTTCATCACACCAATGATTGTGAATAGCGCCGTCAAAATAACTAATTACAGGATTGTGATTGTCCAGAGAGCGAGCATACTACCGAATTTAGGACACAATTAGAGAATAAGTTTTCAACTTCGACTCATAAGGTGTATGGCGTGTGATCTCATTGGCCCGAGAGAAAACTTGAGTAAGATCTAAACATTAGATCGTGATATCTTGCCGCAAAGTAAACTTCATAATAGTACATTTATTTATTTGTAGTGCACAGGTTTTTGGCCCTGCGCATCATCAAGTCAAGCACGATCAACATCAATTTAAATCAAAATCAAAGTAAATATTTTTATGCCCAAGAAGCTTAGCTACAAAACAAGATTCTCCGATTGTGATTTAAGTGAAATGGTCTGAAGCTCGAGTATTTTGCCGGGCTCGCAAAATAACACTATTCCGATGTATGATAGATAGCAGATAGTGGTAAATATAACGATAATATTGTGGATCTAATATTGTTCCTTATTAACGCTCGCTTAATGCGATATGTATGTAATACGCGTCAATGTTGTTAAATAGAGGATATAGAGATCTCATATACTGAATCGGCTTGCTACGACGTGATATTCGTTGAAGCGTGAGTTAGCAGTAGAAGATCTGCCGCCTTGTTTACACAACATTGACAAGGGGTAATCTCCCCTATATAATGATGTTTCAGGGGAAGACCATATGAGTATTTCATATACAACGTCCAGTATCATGTGATTGGACGCCTGCATTTTACAGGAACCCTGTAAATCAGTCCGACAACAAAATCGTTATACGTGAAGTTTAGCAATATGTAACGTTACATGTTTCTATATCGCTATACGGGGGCCAACGACGACCTCCGACCTCCGCATGGCGAGTCACTTCTCCGCACCCTACCTGGGCACGTTACCTAATCTCGAATCTTCACTTATTCCGGCACCGGCACCTCTACGTTTATAATAAATTATATCGCCACCCTCTCCTAATACATGTACACGTATACGATTTCTAATTTACTGTGCTCGCAATGGTGCTTTAATAAATATATATATTTTTTGGTTCATCAATCAGATGTAGCTACTGGGTTCGAAAAGAGGTAAACATGTGAAGAGGCTCCATCGCAAGTCATTAATTACAAGTTTTATTTGTCATCCGAGGAGGGCCATTTACACTAATTTGAAAATCTTGCAACATAGTGCTTAGGCTATAATTTACAGTTGTTAGTCAATAAAAAGATCAGTCAATAGGAAGCCGTAAAATACTTTCAAGCCAACAATCTCAACCCATAGGTAACTGGCCAAACTACTGGGGCATCCTTGTCGGGTTTGATGCATGCTATCATCTACATGGTACTGCTGTTGCGAAGACGACATAGGCTGTATCCTCGGTGGACCCATTGGATGTGACGTCGTTTATTGATGTGGGAAGCCTTGCCATTGTTGCCTCTGCTGCATTTGAAGCAGTTCTTGCTGGGGAGGGTGATACTGTCCCCGCTGCGCAGCATGTTCTTGTTGCGAAGCCATCATCTGGGTTATTCGCGCCAGCTGGCTTTCAATT